>CAWUFW010001915.1:600000-760000 GCA_963921515.1 Calotriton arnoldi
GGGCCCCAATGGAACACCGAAAAGAATGGGGCAAGCCAGGGGCCAGGCTACAGAACAAAGACAGGGGGGGACCCGAAGAGGGCGACAGGCAAAGTTCAGGAGAACCCCCAAAAGGCAAACCAGGCCAATGAGACAGGGCCCGGAAATGCAACGCAAGGGGGGGGCAGTTCCCGGGGGCACCAGCACTGGGAAAGGGGGAGCGGGCAAAGGCCCAGACTCACAGGGTAAACCGGCCAGTGAATACTTACACCCCTCCCAGGGAGACCCCCTACTACCACAAAACTGCTAGGACTGGCCAATCTCATCCCTCTGACAGTGAAGGAGAGGATCTGGAGAAAAGAGTTTATAGATATTTTCTCGCTGCTGGAAGTGCGCCAAACAGGCATAGACCAGACAGCGCAGGACAAAAAAGACAATGACAGGAGAGACAGATGTAAACCCAGGGTAGAAAGGTCCCTGGAGAATTGGCTAAGGGCTTTCAGGACCCTAGCATGTGTGTTCATTGAAAAATTCACACAGAGTGCGGCGGCACTCATTTTATATGAACAAAAAGTGCACGACGCTCATCAAAAATACCAGGGGGACGCATGGTTGAGATACGACGAGGGTTTCAGGGAAAAGATGCAGACTTGGCCGGTGATCGAATGGGAATGCCAGGACATGGAGGGGTTCACCACCCACATGGTAGCTGCCAGAGAGGGGGTCAGCACGCCCAGCCGAAGTAGTTTTCTCAGAGATAATAGTGCGTAAATCATGGAGGGGGGCACTAGATCTGGGGGGCGGTGGAGAAGTCAAGGCAGAAACTAAACATCACCATGGCAAAAATATGTAGGGCCAATGGCTGGGGTTTCATGAGACACAGGTTCATCAACTTGAGGTCCCCGGGCTACCACCTGGAGGACGGAGTACACCTGACGGGGGTAGGGATGGATATGTTCCTGCTAAACATTGTAGGGGTACTCGAGCAGATGGGTTTCTCATAAAAAGGAAGGAGCGAGTGAGCGAGGGGGGAGAGCCCTCTGGTCGGGGAACCATAGGTAGCGTGGCGGAAGAAACTAGCCAAACTTAGACAAAAGAGAGAAAAAGTACTAGAGGTAGATGGAAGGCTCACACAGTGTCCTTGGGATGCCTCACGGCAGGTGCACTGAGGGAGCTAAGGACGGCATAAAGCCAATGACAGAGTAGATGTGATGCTCCCATAGGGCCCTTGGGATGCCTCACGGCAGGGGTACTGAGGGAGTGGAATGTCGGGGCGCAGCCTCAGGCAGAATAGATGAAAGGCTCACACGGGGTCCTTGGGATGCCACACAGCAGGGTCCCAGAGGAGCAGGGAGGGGCCAGCAAAGGGTCTAAGGCAAGCGGAACTGAACATGCAGCCCGGGCAGGTCCTGATGGACACCCACCCATTTCGGTAGCAAGTTGAAGCCTGGAACCGCAAGCACAGAGGCCCGGACGCTGAGGCCCTCCCGCCAATAGACTGTCTGGGAGTGCACATTGACAAGGAGTGGACATTCATAATTGCAAAGACAATGAAAGCATGCGTTAACATGGATATTGTGAATAACCAATGAATTGCAAATGTATAACCATGTTATGTTTGAATAAACTGCGACCTTTTTAAGGCACCATAGCACGTTGACAAGCTGTGTAATTTAAGGTAAATGGATGCAGTTAAAGTTTGGGGGAAGGGGGAGGTGGACTCGCCACTGGGAGGCGTTGTGGGTAAATCATTTAATGTCCCGTGCCTAAAAGATGAACGTGACCTGTGTTATATAACTGATGCTCATGTAAAGCGCTCCAATACCTTCCGGTCGAGTTCGCGCCACACAACGCTAAAGAAAACCAAATAAAAATACATGCTCTCATCTGTCTGGAAATGCTGACAATGTATTATTTACTACAAATATGTTGAAAAAGTCGTTGCACGGTCGTTTTTGCACCTAACCTGTGTAATGGGGAATGTTTTGAATCTACCACTGAAGTGGTTCAGGCATAATCACAGTTTATGGCAGAGGGGGTGTCTGTCAGTGGAACTAAAGCTGAGCCTGAATGAAGTGAGAGCTTCCTTTTACACACCCAGACGACAAGCTGCCATTGCCCTGTCCCGGATGAAGCCTCACTCAAGGTGAGTGGAAGCAGCTCAGTTCTGTCTGAGAATCAGACTCCATTATGAGACTTCTGAAATTCAAAAACACTCTAAATGAACAGAGTAAAATCAGACCTTCCATCGGTTAAATCTGCTAAGGTCTCTGTTTCCTGACAGGGCGTCAAAAAATGTCGCACCAGAGACATTCATTCAATGCACGCACAGGGAGAGGATGTTTACAACTCAGGTGAAGAAATAGAAACCAGGCGTGTGAGTACAAGGTGGATTTTTTTTCTTCCTGTGGACTGTTGTAAGACGTGTTTAAAATTAGTCAACATCCGGATGTGGCGGCAGGTACAGCCTGTTTTTCTGTATCAGGGTATTATTAATGAGCTCTAAGGGCTATGCCAAAAACCTGTGCGTTGAGCCAGCCTTTGAGTAGGAACAGACTGACACAACCTTTACTGCACGCCGACATGCGTTTGTGGGTGAGTGGGCCGCCCCATGACTCATTGGATTTTCTTTTAAATTTAAGGCCCTTATTTAAGAAGCTTTTGTATCCTGGTTAGATTGCAAACGGTAGTCTGTAGTCGAATCAGCATTCTGCGTTTGAGGTAAATACCACACATCCACCATTTTCCTTGCATACATTTTGGCAAGAAAAACCTGGTAAGAACTATCAGAATAAAAACAGTTGGAAAGAGGTAACTCGTGCAGTAGTTGTGCTTGCAAAATACCACATGCTATGCCGTACCCCGACCTGCAGAAGTCGGAACTGGCGGGAAATACCACAGAAGGTAAATACTTCACATGAATTTAACAGAAGTGGTATTATCACCCAAAATACCAGGGCAGTCGAAATGATACCCTAAGGTGGCACAAACTATGTTGAGTTTAATTTTTGAAGCCGGTTTGTGGGTCATATGAAAATTATTTTTAGTCTCTCTCTTATGATATCTAGTAGGAATGAGTGTACTTCCCAGGGACGGTCAGTAAGTTAGCTGTTAGGTGTGCTACACTGAAATGGAAATTAGGTGGGAAATGCCTCAACAAGCAGTGGTTAAGTAAACACAAAAGTGATGGGCGGGATGCTTGGATTAATCTCAGTCACTGTTAATTACTCACACCACACACATCCCAGTGTTATTTTTTTGCCCACGCCATCTCAGATTAGACCCAAACATATGCAAATCAGGCTTGACCCAGCTCCAACAGGAACAGTTCATCCCGGACTGAGAAGCCAGGTCCTCTCTGAACCAGCACACAAGCAAACCAAGACTGTTTTCACCCTAGTTTTGGCTCTTCAGTTGTATGCAGCTTGCGGCGGCAAAGTGAGCAAGGGACCCACGTCTGGGCATTCCTGTCGCATTTAGGGCGTCACACTGAAGTAAAGAAAAAAGTGATGGTAGTGATGCTTTGATTAATCGCAACCACTGGTAAAGCCTCGTGGCGCATCCCAATCCATTGTTTTTTTGCCCACAATCCCACCTCAGTTTACACCCAGTTATATGCAAATCAGGCTTGATCCACCTCCAATAGAAATAGTACATCTCAAACTGCCAAGCCAGGTCTTCCGTGAAGAGGAATACAAGCAACCCAGGGCTGGTTTTGCCCTAGTTTGGGCTCTTCATTCGGGTGCAGCTTGATTCCAGTGGCAACGTGAGCAAGGGACCTGTTGCAGTTATGGTGATGCACTGAAGCATATAAAAAGGCAAAACTGGTCTTGAGAGGGGGGGGGGGGGAGAAGTGGAATTGGTGGCCCTTGATAGATTTTTTGGGGGAAATTTAAAAGTAATTTTAAAAAGTCATGTATTGCTCCTAATTGAATCAATGTGTCAATGCATTTGTACTGTGTTTTTTTGTCTCAATTTGTGTTTAATTCCTGATGCACTACAGTTTCTAGGTTAAACAAGCTTTTTTCATTGTTCTTTTTATCATGTCTCTTGCTCCAGGATCAGTTTTTCTCAGTTTCTAGTTGAACGGACCTTTCAGTACAGATGAAAAAACTGTTCTCTTTTCCAAGTCCTATATCTCTAAAACACAAAGCAATAAGCATTCTAGACTGTTTGTTCCTTTGATGTCAGCTGCAGCTGCATTGTGACAACATTCACGGGATGGCCCCTGTAATTATTTTAAGGACAGGGTTTTGGCAACACAGCTGTCAAGCAGACCTATTGTCTATAATGTGCTTTCAATGGGCTTTGGGCCAACAGTGTTTAAGTTCCTCTTGATTAAGAAGTTTGATTTTGGAAACGGTGTATCTGTTGGAAACGGTGTAACTGTTGGGTACATGGGGGGGGGCTACATGGTCAATGATTACTGCGCTCGTTTCCTTGCATCACAATAACGTTTTTCAACAATGTTGTAGGTATCAATGTGTTAGCTGTTTATAGGGTAAATTTCCAAAAGGGATTTAAATGTAACTTTAGCATCTTGGCTGTGACCAGTGGATGCATAATCCAGAGCAGAAGGAGAAGATGAAAACAGGAGGTAGTGGGTTTAAGTGGGCATTTCCAAGAGTTCATAAGTTACTTTCGTCCCTTTACTCCACCCAAAAGATCCCTTGCACCTTACCTTTTTTCCACCATTGCCTCTATTCTCTATTTCATCCTTATCACGTGCCCAAATGAAGAAAATATGTGTGCCTGTTGATAGCACGTGAAGGGCTACCAGATCAGGATCTGCTAGCAAGACCAGAGCGTATGGCATCCAATCAGTGTAGTGAAATTAAATCTCAGTGCCCCCTGGCTATAAGCCATGCCCTAGGATACTGTCCTTCCTCCATCAGTTTCCCAAATCAGATTAAGCAGCACAGCAACTAGTATATCATATCTCTCCATCATCGTGCTCGGACAAGGATATCCTCGCGGGTGATAGCACGCTTTACAAATACATATAACATAACATATTTCCTCCTCCTTGCTCACTCCTTCCACTCGTGTCCCTTGTGGTTACCCATCAGAGCTATGAAGTAGCCTACTAGTGGCAGGAGTGCTACATAAGAGGGCCACATAACCTCTGTTCCATTCTTAGCTTTCTCCCTTTATGTCCCTCATATGTCCCATCCTTTCCTGTTCTCCCTAAGCACTTTGAACCTGTGTTAGGGTAGTATAAGCACAAAAAGAACATCACAAGATTACTAACTGTGCATTTCTTGATCCTTAATCAAGCCATGTTTATTGCGTTGACTACATGGTTATCAACCTATTGGAAAATAAATCAGTAGTACAAGCTTACTGATCTCACATTGATTATTTGTAATGTTTTGTAGGATAATATTCTGATGTCAATGAGATATCAATGCTCTATCAATGATATCAAGGTTATGTCCTTTGCAAACGTATTTGTCTGTATAGTGTGTGAATCAGTGGTTGTAGTTACTTAGTTATATTGCTTATTAGTTTGGTAATCTAATGTATGTTGCTTTTGGGGAGATTTTTGGGGGCACTGGTATTTAATGGCTTTGACAAAAATGTTTTTGGGCATGGATGCCATATTGCATCATTTTAAGAAAAATCACTGGTCCCACATCAAGGAAGGGCTGCCATAGTGACTAAGGCTGATTTGCATATGGTTGGTCTACTTCTATAATGGAACAACTGGGCTAAGGCACAATGAGTAATTACTTGTGCTCAGATTAATGAAAGCATTTTCATCTATCGCCTCTTTCTGTTTAAGTGAGGTGCCTAAATCATGTGGGTATGCACTATGCCTGGGTGGAGTTCGAGGAGTTCCACATAGTGACCAAAGAACTCTGCCGTGCTACGTGGAGTTCCGCAAGTGGCAGAGTGCATTGGGTTGCTCCGTTCGTGCTAATTTTTAGCGCTGGGTGTTTGTCCCACACTGGAAAATCAGCTCCAATGGCAGCATGCGCAGCGCAAGAGGGCGCTGCTTCTTTCTGCCTCTCGAGTAGATGTTGTACTCGAGCGGCAGCTTCCTTAACGCAAACGGAAGGTTTCTCAACGTGAGCGGTAGTGACCATCCTCGACCGCCTTCATTGAGAAATCTCGCTAGGAGGTGGAAAAAGCATTGGATTTTCCCCGCTCGCCAACACAAGTGAGGAAAAAGCTCCACTTCGCAGAGCGGAGTTTTTTGGAACTCCACTGAGCGTGGAGTGTGGAAAACTCCGCAAACAGAGCAGAGTTCACCGCCCAGGCCTACTATGCACAGCTGTGGGTCCTGAGTTCACTATGCTTATTATTTAATACACTTATATAGCACACCTGGACTGTATTAGAGCACCTAACATAAAACAGTTTTTTGCATATTGTAGGCCATAGAGCAAGAAATGGTAACAAGCACAGTACAGTAAGATAGAGACAGCAAGCAGTCACATCTGTAACAGAAAATTACATATGTGCTTAAAGAAGAGTTTAAGATTAGAAAGACTTAATTTAGAAATTGGGAGAAAAGATGTGCTCTGAAGGTGAAAAGCGTGGTTTTCCTACTGTCATTGAGGGTGGGGAGTTCTAGGCTATTGTAACAGCACTGGCGGAAGATTGCTTCAGGACTGTTGTTTTCTTGAATTTGCATACTTCAAATTGGAAGGCATGTCTGCTTCTAAGGCCATTAGGTCACCAGACATGGGAGCAATTCTGTGAGGTTTGGAAGATTGTTGACAGAGGAGAGCCACTGGAAAGCATGTAATATGGGTGGATGTTATAAAGTTTGTCTGAGGTCGTGACAAACATGGCTGATGAATGGAGTAGTGCTTTAAATGGGGGAATGCATGACTAGGGTGTGCCTGCAAGTATAGCATTCACATAATCCAGCCTAGTGATAATGAAGGCATTTATTCAATTTTCATTTGGTTTGTAGGCAATTGGGGCCAAATTATTTGAAGGTCTCAAGATTGAAATTTGTGGACTTTGCCACCTTGTTAATGTGCGGAGTAATGCCATGTATAAAATCATGAGTGAATCCAAGGGATCTTATTATGGGTGAGAGTATGAAAAAGAACTCAACAAATGTTAAAAATTCCAGAAGAGAAAGATCTGACTAGGTCCTGTGAGAAGACATGAACAGGAGGGGCTTTGTTTATCATTGGCAAATTCTCTAACCACCAATTCAGAAATCTTTTGGCCAGGTGTGAAGGATCACAATGTCCACATTTGTCCATACTGTCAAATTTAATTGAGGTCCATCAAAAATTGTTGTACACTGCAAGGCAACCCAGCTTTATCTAAGGGATAGTTCCCAATCCTCACCAGTTGGTATCTGTCAGTGAGAAATTAGGTGAATCCATTCAGGCCTCAAAAGGCCATACTGCGTTCTAATGTTCATACAAACCTGTCGGAGACTCCTGCTGCACCTCATTAATGGGATCCAACAAGCTGAAAAATTGTCTGGCAATGCTTGTGTTCCCATCGAGAGATGATGTAGTCACCCTGTGAAGGGGATTGGGATAGGTGAAGGAAAAAGTAACTAATTAAGTGGCTAATTGTAAATGGGAGGATATTAACAGGAGACTGTGCAGTTTGAGGAGTTTGAGGAGTTTGAGGAGAAGGGCAGTGGCAGGAGAGGTAAGCATGATCCTCATGTGAGATTGTCTTTAACTGCAGCAGAGGCCTTGTTGCGGAATGATACAAGAGGGGTTATTGATTTGTAGGAACATCACAGACATTTGTTTCCATCATTGCTCTGCAATCCAGTAAGAAGTATGAGCTCACTAGTGTGGGTTTGTGTTAGCAGCGGAGAGCGGGCAACTACCTCTCCCTCTTAAATTGAACACCATCAGAGGAAATTACCTCTAGTGACTCAGGCATGAAGTACCTTGTTATGGGACTGAGGGCACAAGAAGTACCTCCCTATTTGAACTGATTATTTTAGTACTGATTTGTTTGAAAGCCATTTGCCTAGATTGCATTTGAAATAATAGGACCAAATTGATCGATTGCTTTGAATATTTCCAAGCGTTTGTGTTGTCTGCTCAGAACCATACGACACTGTGACTGCTCATTCGCTGCTCATGGCATTTTCACCAAGGCCCGTTTCGGACTCTTCCCTCTATACCTGACACTGAACCCCCTCTCTCTCCTCATGCCACCCAGTGCCTTTTGAACTGGTGACTAAAGAGAGGCCCCTCGCCATGGTAGGTGAGACCTATCCCTGGTATAACTGCATTTTATTAGGACCCCGCATGCTGCAATTTTGAAGATAAAACTTCAAAGCAAATTGAATGCAATGAAATGGACTAAAATAAACCTTCATCAGCCTTCTCAGTGCTGTCTGAATTGAATTAATTAGAATCAATAAGTTAAAAGTAATTTGTTAGAAAGCCATATACACGAATTACTGTTGAATTAATTATCAGTACTATTACTATTAGTAATAATAATAGCAAAAATTTCAAAAGTATGCCAAGACTAAAATGTTTTAGAGTGCTTTAAATTCCTACGCGGATAGGACACGGGTCCAAAACCCCTCTCCTGTTTACCTGTTTTTCTTCCTATTGATCCTATCACTCCCTCTAAAGCTCCCTGAGCACATCCTCCAACAGTATTAGTCACTTCTCCCATCACCGCTCTACTGGCCTAAGACTACCCTAGTCTATTTGGAACCATAAGCCCATTTTATATCCTCCTCCCTTTTCCCTCCATAATTCTCTTCTCTTAGTCCAACCCAGCAAATAATTGTATCATGCGGGGCATTTTTCCTCGAATCGTCACTTAAACTCCAGTGAGCTCTAGATGTTCATTATGGGTGTCACCACGTCACCCTTGCAGAACTACTCTGATATTACAATTTGTGAGTCTCGAAGCTGCACTCTCTTATGGGACGCTCGCCAGTTGTCCTGAGTAGAATTGATAAATCCATATACTTTGTATGGGTCTGTAATGCGTAATTATACTGGTTTCTCCTGACTGCTCCTGGATTGGCTCCTTAAAGCACATACAATGGCTGATATAATGGTTGCTCCTCTGTTGCTTTTAGGTAGACTTCTTAGAGCATATATTACACCTGGTTGTATAATATTTAATTCCTATGGGTTGCTTCAGGCCACATCAGGGCGAACTCCTCAAAGTATATATAATAACTGGTCGATTCAAGCACAGTCCTATGGCTTTCTCCCTGCAGCGCCCGAGTAGACTTCTCAGAGCATATAAAGCCTGGAGGCAGAGAGCACACTTTCAGGATGGGCATTATACCAGAAGGGGTACGATTGCTGTAGCAACTAAAGACAATCGACTTAAATAATGGAACAGCGACATTTGCAGAAGAAGCGCCTAGAGGTGAGAGCAAAGAGCTGCTGTAGCTTTCTTACCATCAATACTGGGCCAGCACATTCTTGAAATCCTAAAGTTAAAGAAGTAAATGACGATATATATCTCGAAAATAATGCTACTATGGTGATATTAGCTTCATTAGAACTTTCAGTATAGGCTCTGTGTTGTGTACACTCTGCCTCGTCATCACTGCTCTACAGAGAGAGATGCCTGGTAGGAGGGGTTGTTACATGCTTTGTAAAATGTAACCTGCTTAAAGAATGCAAAAACTTAAGATTGCACACAAAAAAACAGGCAGGACAGTAGGAAACCTGCCATTGTATATTCCCTGCGTGCCTGTATGCCAAGTCTCTGTGCATGTGTGGTGTTGGTGTTTTCTTCCTGTGTGTGGTTTGTAAGCCAGCAATCCCTATTGCCTCTGTTCATGCTTGTTTAAAAGACTCCCTGGGAGTTCAGTTGAAACAGGACCGTCTCATTATACAAAACTCCCAGTGGCGCATTTTGGAAGAGCATGTCCTGGTTAAAAGCAGGGCTTTAAGTGGGAAAACAAAACTGGGGGTGCTCTAAAAGGGGCGGGGCAAACCTCAAAGGGGTGTGGCCTATCTAAGTAGGGGCGTGGTCTAAATAAAGATAACTAGTGTAGCAGTACCCCCTGCTCTGACAAGCCGTCAGCTCTAGGACTCCTCAGAGTGTCATCAGATTTCTCTCCCCTCCTTATTACAGCAAGGCTATGTATGGATAACGCCATACACCCTCCCCAGTACCCCAAGACCGGTGTCGTCATCCTGGGAAATGCCCAGCCAGACACCTCCCGTATAGGGTGGCTTCACGTGAGGCTGAGTGTACTAGAAGCACTGCTCCCAGAAGGCAACGCGGCTTCACAGGGGTGAGTTTTAACGAAGCCACCACCCCCGTCAAAACATGCCACAGAGTCCTCCTACAACGCGGCTCACCTGGCATGACGTCATGCCTTGACCTCCAAAACTCAGTAGTAAGCAAAATGAGCATGCGCACATCGATGTGCATGCTCTCACTGCAGTCCAAGAAAAAAAAAAGATAACGGACTACCTCTGCGAGGCCCGAAAATAGAGCCCGATAGAGACCCGTTTCGAGGCCCCCTGAAAATAATTGCCGGTGCACAGACCCGGACAGACCCGGCCCACTTAAAGCCCTGAGTAGTGCCATCTACTACCATGTTACTCTGAACTCCTTATGTAATTTACTTCACTCTATTTTAAAGCACTCTGACACCTCTGGGTAAAGTACGCGCTTTATAAAAACACATAAATAAGAGGCGTCAAACTAGCAGTCGCGAATAGGATTGACTTGTTCGTGAGATCGGGGGTGGTTCGGAGCGCGGCCATTCATAGCCCTGCCGAGTGCACGCGTCTCGGTTAAATAATAATATATGTTACTAATTTCCTCTGATCCCCCGCAAGCATTGCAAATTGCCATGCACATGTTGGTTGCCGTTAAGCAAAAAAAGCTGATAGCGACGCTCCTGCCATCTCTTCTTTGGTTGCTAGCAGGTGAGTGGCTCTGGGCTGGGTTATGTCTGGATTGATTAATGTCAGGCAGAGGTTCAAGTAAGGGCGAAGTGGGCACTAATTCTAGCACAGGAAATTGGCTCCTGTGTGAAACGTCACTTGTTAAATGTATTCCAAGCGATGCTGTAAAAATGAACTTGCTTATAAAAGTAATAAACGCACCAGCAGCCAGGCGCGCAACGCCCATTGGGCGTAAATGGCTTCACTCCCCCCCCCCCCTCGTGTGTGTCAGCCCGGGCTGAGACCGCTTCCCGGGCACACACATAGCCGCACCCGAGTACTTCACGGGTCTTTAAAAGACCATTTACTTGCTAACGAGGCTTTGTTGTTTTTTCACCCCTTCTTAGAGCCCCTGCATCTCCACTCTGACTATCGCTGGAAGAATTAGCCCCCCCCCCCCGAAATGTGGCTCTAGTTGCGCCACTGCCAGCAGCCCGAGCAAGCTCCCAACTTCAACTGCTGAGGAGGGGAACATTTTCGTTCATACTTTCGGATTCTCTATTCTAGAATGGTGACGTAAAATGCAACACATCTGTCTTTAAGAACAATAATACAAAATGAGACTATATACTGAATGATACCCATAGGAAATAAAACAATAAATGCAAATATATTCAATTTAAGCGTGAAAATAATGCAACTAAAGCTACCTATTACTTAATGCCCATTGGAAACAACACAGGACCAAAAACATACCCTCACGCGTAATCGCTCAACCTTGATGGTATCTTCCTTTGATGTGCACTCCTTCGCAGATCCACTCGTTCTGTCATTCAGACCTGCTTACCAGCCAAAGGTGCCTGCTGTTCTAAATCAGCATACTGTACATCACCAGAAGATTTTACCGTACTAAGCTCGAGTCCAGACGCACTCCCCACTTTTTCTCAACTTCACCACATTACTCACGTTCCATCGCTTCCTTTCTTCCAACACAGCTGTAAACCTTCCAGTTCTACTCACTGCAGTCCAAGAAAAACAAGCATTGGCATAGCCAATAGGTCTCGCCTTTGGGACCTTATAAGTGTTTAGCCATGCAACGGTTGGTGTTGTTGCACCAAGGATATTGTGCTGCATAACTAAATACTTATAAGGTCCCAAAAGTGAGACCTATTGGCTATGCCAATGCTTGTTTAGTGAGCTGCATGCCAGCACCACCGCTGCTGGTGCAAGCGGATGTGCACAACTTCGCCTGTTGATAAGGCGCCATAAATGTCCACCTCGCTCCGTTTCTTTTCCCTTATAGTGGCTGTGCTCGAGCGATCCTGAAATTCTGCCTTTTTTCCCCCATTTTGGTAACTACAGGAAAAAAATCAATCTGATGAGACTCCTGGGCTCAAGTCACTGACCAACCATCAACAGCTCTCTCTGGAAGAGGGCGCCAGTTCACTGCTTCCCTAGGATTACCAGTGCGAACGTTTAAGTTATCTAAAAATCCACTTTATTGAATTCCAGTCATCAATAGAATGTTTATAGTTGATAAGACTGTTGGGGGGGTTGGCGGGGGAGTAAGGTTTTAATCATGGTGTGCACATAACTTATTTTGAAAATGTATTTCAGCAAACCTAATGACAGGTAGGGGGCATTACATCACTTTTGTCATGCCTGAATGAGCCCCTCATTTTACCCATCGGAGGGTCGATCAGATTGTTGGTATGTTCCGCGATTCTTGGTCTGCCTGGAAAATAAAAACAAAGATCATGCAACTGGCACAAAACTGTGTAACACTGTATTCTGTTTTCAAACTGATGACAAGATTTCACAAAACCTTTACAGGAAACCAAACATAAAAATATTACTCCACGAAAATTCATGACAGAGAGTCCCTCTTCGATCGACATTCTTTAGGGCAGGATTGGCGATGCTCTTGCTTGCTGCTCCCCTGCGTGTGATACTGCTGTAATGTGTTAGCTCTATTGATATGCTGAATTAAAGATCGCTGCACGTCGTCAGGAAAACCTGGGCTGGATTCATGCACAATCTAAACCGGAGCTGACGGTATTGGCTTTTTAAAATGGAAGCAGATTCACGGCAATATCAGTGAAGTGTGAGCACCGTGATGACATTTGCCTTCTCCCATACAAATGTAATGATGATAACGATAATTGCTGCACATATGCAGCCAGGGCCTTTCTGTATTCCGTGCCTGCCTGCAAACACGCGTCTCCATTTCAAGCAGCTGCGGGATCCGTGACATGCTTCAGGGGGACGCCTTCATTTCATCAGCTGCGCGTGGGCTGCAAGCAAAGTAAAATGCCTGTAAGATTTAGAAGCCTATCGCTGTTCTCTGTGCGGTGGCAAACGGGCAGAGGCTGCACCGACAGCCACAGGGCCAGCACACGAACCACTGGGGCAAATATTCATCTTTGGCAACCACAGACTGCTGCAAATATAAATCTATGGTGAGACCTAAAAAAGATGGTTGGCGCGCCGCTGCTGTTTTAAAGCACTCGTGCTTGTGCTAGCTTGCCCCTAGCGGGAGCGGGATCAGAAGCAGCGGCGCGCGCGCTAATTAAAACAAGCGCGCGTGCCTCGCACTAAAAGTGGGAGGGTTGAGGGGAGTGCTGCCGAGAGCACACAAAGCGTTTCCCTTGCGGGAGCGAGCCACGGGCAGCATGTGTTTGCAAGTTAATTACAAACATATGGTGTTAAGCTCGCTCCCGCAAGCGAATCGCCAAACGTGCACGCGTTGCCATTGAAGGCAATGCAACGCGTGCACGTTTTTGGGACAAAAACCGTAGCGATTGCTACTGGTCTTTTTCCTATGCAGTGCATGTGCGCTGCGTAGGCGAGACATAAAAAAGATAACGGACTACCTCTGCGAGGCCCGAAAATAGAGCCCAATAGAGACCCATTTCGAGGCCCCCTGAAAATAACTGCCGGTGCTCAGACCCGGACAGACCTGGCCCACTTAAAGCCCTGGTTAAAAGACACAGTACCTTGTGCTGTTAAATGCATCATTTGAATAGTCATTATTTTGTACCAGAAAGTGATAGTTTCAAGACAAGACACAGCGCGTACAATAATTGTCAGCCTACCTTATTTTAGTGGCTATAGAAAACCGTGCCATTTAAGCATTTCGCAAGCCTTCAATTACAGATGTGTTGTGCTGTATGCCACGTAAGAGTGCTGCTCGCTCACCTACCTTGAGCATTTAGTACTGTATGTTGCACAACAGGAGTCGACGAAGGTGATTTATTACTAGGAGACGAACAACAGGAGAAGTTGTAAGGCCAGCTAGATGGGTGCGAGGATCCTGGCATGTCAGCTTTGGAGGCTAACACTGTGTGGTCAGTGTGGGATTTGCAGACTGTTTGTGGTGTTTGTTAATCAGGCTTGATGGGCAGTGTGAAGCTGGTCGTTTGAAGCTAGTAAGTGGATGTAAACTGGTCATGCCTGCTTTCTCTATTGTCCACCTGTACCATACACTGTCACTCCATTATCTTTACTAGTGATTGCAATGGTCAGTGAGATTTAGGTTGTTGCTGGTGCCTGCCTTTGGCACAATAAACATCTATGTATTTTGTATGGAGCTCAATGTAAGAAGGCGGCCATCTAGGAGATTTATTTTAAAACCAGTTTGTCTACCCTGCCCAGCTGTGATTGATGGGAGACCGGTTTGTTTGGTGTCGCAGAGAATTTCTCAACTAGATGTGCCATTTAATAGGAGGTATTTCTTCTACAAAGGAACACCTGTGAGACTTTAGTAATGTACTCCAGGCATGACCTTCATGTAACACAATTCAACAGCGTTTACATGTTCCTAATTTATAAATAAATAAAAAAACATAAGTAAAGGGGGCAAATGTTTTTCTTACGAGCCCTCTGCTCGTGACGTATACCAAGCGGAGTTCCACAAGCAACGGAGTGTGTTAGGTCACGCCGTTCATGCTGATTTTTAGCACTGGGTGTTTGTCCTGCACTGGAAAATCAGCGCAAACAGCACCAGGTGCAGTGTAAGAGGGTGAGGCTTCTTTCCGCCGCTCGGATATTCTACTCGAGCGACAGCATCTTCAACGCAAACTGTAGGTTTCTCAACGCGAGCGGTCGCGACCACCCGCATTGAGAAATCTCGCTGGGAGGTGGTCTAGGACTGGATTTTTCGTGCTCGCCAATGTATTGTTGGCAAGCAAGGAAAAAACTCTGCTCTCCGTTTTCGGAACTCCGCATGCTCCAAAACTCTGCGAACGGAGCACACTGCACCGCCCAGGCCTTCTAGAAATAATGTTAAACTTCCTTATGGAACTAGATTGACAATAAGCATTTTTTAGATTCATGTGCATCATGAAAATTGCTCAGGCTCTGTAAATTAAAAGAAGGCGAAACATAATGCTTTTATTGTTTTGATTCTACTGCATTACTTACTGTGTAGTTGGCAATATAGAGGATGACAAACTCTTTTGCTCATCAGCCTAAACCAAAGTATTGTTATGGCCTGGTAAGAGGGGATGATCCACAGGATTCACAAAATTATTACCTGAGAATGTATTGTGATAGAACTTTATTAAACAATTCACTTTTAGATCGTCCCAATTCTCCCCTTTCTTTTTATGTGTACCAGCAATCTTGCAATTCTAGCGCTCAAAAAAAATCTTGTCCACCCTCTGGGTTTAGCACTAGTTATTTATAGGGAAGTATAACCTATCATACGTTGAGTGAATTGCAAATTTCTAAGCAGAACCCAGAGTTGCTTTCATGGAACTCTGATGTTGCCTCTAATGTCCATTTTATCACAGTAAGCAGGGGATACTTTAATCCTTATATAATACATGGGATGCTGCAATCCCTCTAAAAAAAAGCTCATCTCTAATTTCCTTTTTAGAATTGAGTCGTGACATCTCTAGTCTGCTGTAATAACAATATTACATAGCTATTCAACTGTAATAAGTTATTACACTGCCAGCTGCCAACATAAAAAGGCAGGTCACAGAGCATTACTGCAGCTGCAGTTTAAACAGCAAAAATGAGAACTGGATTTTACTTCATCTGATCTGTTTTAATAAATGAACAGTGATGAGTAGAAAGGAGATATTTATGGCAACATGTTTATTTTTTGCACACTATAATTCTGGATGCCATTACGGGAAAATTATAATCATTGCATGTTTCTACACATTCTTGGCTACAGCGTTTTTTTCCCCAATCCAGTGCATAGTAAACTGATTCTAATATCTTTCTGCAGCAAATAATTTACTGCCTTTGGTATGTTCGATTTTGCTGTACGTGTTCTAATTTTATTCTTCAAGTCTCCAACATACTATCTCTTTGATATGAAAGAGCAAGACACCAAGCATTTAAGCCGTTTGTGTTAAAGGTCATGGTTTGACCACGTTATTGGAATTACACCTTGGCTGGTCCCTGAGGAGTTCTCAAGGTATTTAATAGCGGGCATCACAAGTGATCATTTTAAAGCGCCGGCTCTAACCTGTTGAGTGCGGATTCCCTTTCTGCCCAGCTGAACTCGGCATTTACTCTGAGAACTTTCCCTTGACAGCGGAGACTTGGCCATTTTGACTGATGCCCGGTGGATCTACCTCGCGAGATATAGGGGAGATGGGCTATGGATACCCTCCTTGACCATCACCTACCCAGCCGGTCTTTGGGCAAACTTTCCTGCGTCCCTCTGGACCTTTATTTTTCCTCCTCCCCTTCACCCTACCCCCTACCCCTCTCCGCTCTACTCTTTCTCCTCTTTCTAGCTACTGACCCTTACCCTCACCCGTCCTTGCTCATAGATCCCACCCTCCCTTATCCACTTGACTTTCTTTTGTGAACCTTCCCTCGTCAGCTGAGACCTAGCTATTTTGACTGATGCCCGATGGAGCTACCTTGTTTAGCTATAGGGGAGACGGGCTGTGGATTCCCTCCTCGGTCGTCACCTACCCAGTCGGTCTTTGGGCAGACTTCCTCTCGTCTCTCCTGCCTTCTTTTCACCCATCCTCCCCCTTCACATTTCCCCCTCCCCCCTCTGCTCCATCCGTCACCTTTCCTTCCTCTTTCAATATGTTGCTTATTTTCTGATGTAAAGTGTAACTTGTTTATTGTGTTCTGTAACATTGTGTAACCCAATGTAAAGCGCTCTGATACCTCCGGGTCTAGCCAGCGCTATATAAAACTCTCAAAATAAAATAAAAAAGACTGCCTGGTCGAGAGTTAATTCGAACGCATGTCTTTCTCTCCCACCCTAATACATTTACTGTTTCTTTATCTCAATCTTGTAGGTCCTTTTGCTTCCTTCCTTTCCCCTTTGTCTCTGTTTTGCTCTCTTCTTTCCTGGTCTTTCTCCCTTTTCTTCCGTTATCTCTTTTACCTTTGTCATGGCCTGGTGATGAAAAATAATACTGGGTCCAAAAAATGAGTGCCCAGTGCTCACTAATGGCAACAACCAGCTCAAATTATGCACTGTATTGACGTCCATTTTACAGAGATTGGTGCAGTGCTTAATGTGAGCCAGTGGTTTCTGGTGCTCAGCAACGGCACTTAATCATTAACACCGGCACTTTTCATGAGCGCCTATTAAGGACACATTAATTTAAGGGAAGATTAAGTGATTTGCATAGAATCACAGGATGTTGAGCCGATGCCGAGACTCAAACCTGGTACCCTAGCTCTGAAGTTGGCAGCTCTGGACATTACACCACATCCTCCCCCACTTTCATGGTTAGTAGTTGGTTCTGTTTTAGGGGCGCTAACATGAGAAATGGGCTGGTGCAAGCTGCCTCCTGTCGAAATCCCCGACACTTATGTTTTTTACAAATATAACCACTTGATTGTATCATGCGCAACTTAAAAAGCAGGCACTAGTTTGTAAATATGTTTATATACTTGATACATATTACTGTCCAGGGGCCATATTACAAATAGGGCGCACTGTCCCTATTTGCGCCACAGGGCACGTTCAAATTGCTGCGCCGGTTGCAAACGGGGACAGTGCTCCCTATTATTGAAAATATGCTGCCCCCAGGACAGATGCAAACTTCTGGCTGCACTGGGAGCAGCCTATTGGTGAAAGAAGGAGCCGCTCAGTTTTTCACTGTGCAGGTGGCACCCATCTACACTTTAAAGGGAAGGGGCAGAGATACCCCTTCTAGTGGGTGCAGTAAGTGATTGTACCCCCTGCAGGGGGATGTTTAGGGGCTCAATGGGACTCTGTCTCCTCCTTCCAGATGGCTGCTTTCAAGGGGCACACTACACTGAATGTGCACTACCTTTTCGAGGTGCCCATTCGGTGCCACTTTGCCTCTGCGGCCATGTCCATAATACGGCTCAAGCAAAGTGTTTCCCTCTTTTGCATGAGGACTCCCCCCCCGCCCCCCATGCAAATGTGGGAAAGCTTTCCATGGTGCATACATAAATGAAAGTGGTCTTTGGTCAAGAGAGCTCTCCTGCGGGTCACAGTAGCTTTAACGTTTGTGCTGCTGTGAAAAGAGTTTTGTTACATGAATCTCAGCTATGATGGAGGCCAAAGAAACATGCCTGACTCATCTAATATCGGTTGCATTATAGGCAAGGGAGTACTGCTTTAATTTAATAACCCTTTGGGGGAGTCTTGCACAATGTCTTCTACATTTCAATTTCTTAGGCTAAATTTAGCTTTGCATTTCTCTGATCACAAAGTGTTCAGAGCTTGAATTATATCTAGGCTTTGCTTTGGAATTTTATGGATGCAGGGGACGAGCATCCCTCTGCAGCATTTAAATACTCAAGACCAAGCCTTACAAATAGCCTAAGTCATTAACACCTTGACCGTGGCGCGAATTCCGCCGCGGTGCGGGTGAAATAATGAGTGGGCGTGTCTCGGACGGCCCCCGGCCGTCCTCCAAACACGCCCACCGTGACGTCGGATGGACGGGAGCCGTCCGACGCATCGAACGGGTTAAAAAAGGATATTGTCATAATAAAACCTCCCATTCTTGTTGTTTTCTAGGGCCCCATCTATTCTTAGCGTATCTTAGTCAAATTATGTTGTTTCTTGTTTCATCTAGCACTGGGTTTACAATAGGGTTTCCGTTTACATAAATCAGTTGATAGTCACACTTACATCAAAGGTTGGCTTGCAGTATTCTGGAACAGTGTTTTTGAACAATGAGCAAACTGGCATTACACTAAGTAATCTGTCAGGCAAGGTGTGTATTTCAAGAAAAGATCCTAAAACATGCAGAAGCACAAATGCATAGAAGCAAAAGTGTATGTGTGTGTGTGGGTGTGTATACATATATAAAATATATCTGGCAGTCGCCAGTAGATAGTTATAATTAGGACCTATTTTCCATAGGAAAAGTATTTTTTGTTTTGCTAATAACTTTGGTGCCTTTTGAGGAATCTTCACTTCAGCTGCTGTCTGGAACGTTTCTGGGTGATTCGGCAAGTGGGGGCTGAAAAAAAGGGGGGGTCCCAAAACACGTTTTCCCCATGCAATTTCTCATAGGGATTTTAGACACGACTACAGTCCGAACCACTAAATGGAATTGCACCAAATTTGGCAGAAAGCTAGATCTTGGTCCAGAATGAGTGCTTTTTGTAATTTGGTGTAAATCTGTTCAGTAGTTTTGCAGTTATTAAAGAAATAAGATTTATGTCTATCTAGAGACACGAATCCTCTGTAGTTCCGACAGATCTCGAAATGAGAACTGATTGGCTGCCATCACCAGGAAGTGGTGGCAGCCATCTTAGGACATGGGACTGGGTCCCGAGTCCTAAAAAAAAAAAAGCAAAAAAAAAATGTGTGGGCAGGGTAGGGATACCCTGACCCCCTACCCCTGGTGGTGAGGTCACTCAGGTAACCCCACCTGGGGCCAAAACCTTTTGTTTACAAAAAAATGTTGCCGCAAATTTGCGGAGGATTTGTGGCTAAATAATTTAAAAAAGACAATGTCTCCTGCGCTTGTTTTTCTTTTAAGCCCACCCGGATGGGCCTGGTACCAGGGGGAACATATACATTTTGGTGGAGGGGGGTGCACATGGCACCCCTCTCCAGGCTGATTTTGGACCCAGGGACCCAATTCCCTGGGGCCCGTCCTTTTTAAAAAAGGAGGAGGGGGCACACGGCCCCCTCCCAGGCCGATATTGGCCATTGGGACCCCATCCCCTGGGGCCAGGCCGTATTTAAACTGGGGGAGAGGGGCATGCAGCCCCCCTCCCAGGGCCAATTTTAGCCCTGGGGACCCCACCCCCAGGGCCCAGCTCATGCTATGTCCCGGACATCCCATCCCGAGGACATAGCAGTTTCCTTGACGTGATGGGTTGGCGTCCCTGGTGCAATAGTGGCCCAGGGAGGGAGGCATGTTCCCCCTTAAAAAAATGCACTGGGCCCGGGGGATGGGGTCCCATGCCATTGGGTGGCCTCAGGGCTTGGCCGCAGGCCAGGCCTTGTGGCAACCACCCCCCACACAGCGTATGGCCACCTCCACATGCGGCATTGGGTTGGCTGCAGGACCTGGCCAGAGGGTAATTAAATATTACTTTACGTTAAAAAAAGCCTAGAAATTCACTAAAAAATCAAAGGTTACAGGTACATTATAGTTAGGTTCAGATTTTACACACACAATACCATAGAAATTCAGCAGTTATAGTTATCTCAAGTAACTATAACTCATGTCCTAAGGTAACTATAACTTGCACCCTCACCATGCACTTCTAATTACCCCACTTATTACATCAGTCATGACATCTTCTTTGACATCATTGATAATATCACTGCAACATTTGCAGTGAAATTATTGATGAGAAAACTATGCATGGCGGGGGCACAAGTTATAGTTACCTTAGGGCAAGAGTTATAGTTACTTGAGAGAACTATAGCTGGTTAATTTCTATGGTTTTATGTATGTAAAATCTGAATGTAACTATAACATTCCTGTAACCTTTGTTTTTTTAGTCATTATATAGATTGTCTGTGTGGAGTTATAGTTAGGACCTAGTTACCATAGGAAGAGCATTTTTTGGTTTGCTAAAAAAAAATGTTAATCCACATCAGCCTCTTCCTGGAAAGTTTCAGAGTAATTCGTCAAGAAGGAGCTGAGGAAAAAAAAGGGGCTTCAAAGATGCAATATACCCATGCAATTTTCCGTAGGAAAATTATGCAGCAATAGCGTACAAATGGCTGAATAGAATTACACCAAATTTAACAGAAAGCTAGATCTTGGACAAGGACGCATGCTTTTGCGATTTGGTGTAAATCCCTTCGGTCTTTGTTGAGAAATTAAGGTTAAAAAAACATTGTATATCTGGACGGTTGGTTTAGCAGAAGGCTCGCTAGAGTCGCATTATCATGCTATTTCAAATAGAGGATTCCGATTGGCTGAGCAGGCATCATTGATAACATTAATGATGACAACTGAGCTGACATCATTGGCGATAACATTGTGCATGGCAGGGGTGCGAGTTATAGTTACTTGAAATAACTAGAAGTATTGAATTTCAATGTTGTCTTTTAGTTTTTAGTTTGAAACGTTACTTTTAAACTGACATTTTCACCTAACTATAACATCACTGAGATC
This sequence comes from Calotriton arnoldi, assembly GCA_963921515.1. Classification (NCBI taxonomy): domain Eukaryota; kingdom Metazoa; phylum Chordata; class Amphibia; order Caudata; family Salamandridae; genus Calotriton; species Calotriton arnoldi. The sequence continues at coordinate 621,356 of CAWUFW010001915.1, forward strand.
TGATGATGAAGCATGCCACTAATAGAGGTGATGAAGGACTAAATAAAAAACCATTAAAGGTTCCTTACGGTGTCTCTCCTGAAGACCTGAGGAACAGACAAGACATGGAACCATAGGAGTCTGCATACTGCTGGCTATGACTCACTTACAACACTTGCTTCATTAAAGAGTAACAGATGAGTTGGAAACATCGAAGAAATGTGCTTGGTTGTGAGTTTATCTTGTTCTTTGACCCATCCACAGACTTCTATTGAGTCCATATTGCCCCGTTTCAGCTTGTGATTGACATGGGACCGTTTCCCATTCAGTTTAGAGCTTTGTGTAGTGTGGCTTTGGCTCAAGATAGTTTCACAGATTTATTTTATTTTTTCAATTTGAAGAAGTTATTGAAACATATCTCTACCTCCAATGGATCTTTACATATCTTGGTTTAAGGATGTGGAAGGACTCTGATGTATAACTCAGTCCCCCATTTGCTAGTGAGAGTAAGTGTGCTCAATGGGTCCCTTACCCTGTGGGTGTCGTACCACTCAAAGATTTAAGCCACCTACAGCTTTTCAAAAAACATTGCCCTTACTGTTGGGTGCTCTAGAGCAACTAGCATTCAACCACCAAGAAGCAGGAAGCAAACCGGCTCCCCTAAGCCAATCACAACGCTGCAATGCAGCGTTATGATTGGTCTGACTGCTGTGGATCGGCGCTCAGAAGGAGACAGGGAGCCTGTGCATGTTCCCCACCAGGCTGTGCATTACAGGCTGGTGGGGAACATGCAAAGTACGCATGACTGTTTGGCCGGCCCAAGACGGGCGGCCAAGCAGTCGTGTGCACTGAGTGTGCACAAACCACTCCTCCTCCCTGAGCCACCAGCCCCACCTCGCCCTAACCCAGCCCCGCAGCAGCGAAAAATCAAATGATAATAACTATGTTATTATCATTTTATTTTTCCCTTTTTCACTGCTCTAAGAGCAGCGGGGCGACGCGGTCTCCTCCTACTTAGAGGACGAGCCGCCCCCGAGTAGGACAAGAAGCAGACAGGGCTTAACAGGCTTGTTGTATTTGTATAATTTTATCTGGTACCTTTAGTTATTGGGAAACATTGCAATGGTGAAAAAAATGTGACCTGAATTTACCTAGCGCATGCTGTGGATTACTGATATCCAGCCCACAGGATAACGTTATCCCATGTGGTTCTGAATTGCCACACCTTACTATAATACTGTTAGGGGGTTAGAACTCTGCTCCAGAACGTACTAGTAGCTTTTGGTTTGTTTGTTGTGTTATGTTTGTGTGTTGTTATTGTGTCTACTGTATTCAAGTCCGAAACCTACCTCTATCTCCTGAAGTAAACATTAACTGCCTGACTGGGCTACTTTGGGGTATTCAAGGGTACGTAATAGGGAGTAACTTGGTTATCCAATTGGAGTGTAATACTACCCAACATCTCATCAAATCAGCACTAAATGGCAATACCCACCTTGTATGGTGCCTACTAGACATTGACTTCACCATGACCAGTCAAAAAAGCTTTGCAGCATCATGTGCTATGTTGGTGTCAATTTGTAGTGATTCAAGCATACTTTAATCCTGGCATGTTCCTCATTGTGTGATGCTTTATGTATATTAAAATGCAGGTACTTGAAAGAGTGTTGCATGTTGTTTGGGCAACAACCTTGGAACGTTTCATGATGGTTTGGGGTGAACTTCATGATATTTTGGAAAACATGCAATGCTGGTTATCCTGCGAGACATTTCACAATGTATCCGCTGAGTTGCAAGCCTGAAGTTTAGAAGCATTTGATTGCAGGTTGATCAGATAGCTGATGTCTTGAATAGGGCGATCCTTCAATAAAGTGAGATGAAACGACATCATAAAAATTTAGTGGGAAAAAAACAAACCCGAAAATGCTTTTTACAGTGTACTGGGAGTGCTACAGCTGGCATTATCCTAATTTTCCAGAAGACTTGACAATCCCAGCACTATTCTTGAGTTTAAAGGCGCATCATGATATCATGATGTTGATATTGGAGGTGTCATAAAAGTTAGGATCAGGAAGCATTTAGCACCGATATATCGGGAATATTACAGTACATTTTTGTTAAACATATATTCTCAGCATTGCAAGTTGCTGTGGCAACATATATGTCTTGATTTATTTATTGGGGTACTGTATGATGATATGGACAATATTTGATATTGTGATAATCAATATATTTTATGTCTGAAATGAAGGCACTTAACTTCTGCTACATAGTAGGGATTGTGGGTTTGTTGCACAGATGTGCATGGTATGACTATTTTCACTAACAGACTTGGAGAGTGGAAGAAAGTGGAGGTGTGTAGCATAGCACACTGCAGAATTAATACTGCCGCATAAGACATGTTGTTCTGCCCATGGGAGTATTGAAATCAATCCTAGTTCTATAAACATCGCTCCTGTATACCGGTTAACATTGCCAGTGTTAATAATTGCCACTTACAATTCTGTTCACTTGCTTTCTCTAAATTTTGGGAGAAAGGGCTTATGCCTACGATTTTCTTAAAGATGCTCTTTTTTTGGGGTTCACAATAATCCCATAGCTTGTGCATTCCATTTTGGCAATTCAATGATGCAAAACAAGACGTACAGAATTTGCCTACATGTATGGCAACACCACATTGTCAGCCAGGATAGAAAGCACTTGTTTGGATCTGATGGAACAAAAAATCACATTCAAACATTATGCATCCTGCACAAAGCATACCGGGCAAAAGGCCCTGCTACATGCATAAGTTGCCAGTCCCTACGTCCGAAGAACCTGCCATCGACGTCCTCTCAGCTGATTCAAGCACACTCCTTCAAGAAGCTAAAACGTGGAAGAAGATCCTTATGAGCCCAGGGCAAGAAACTGTGGCGCAGCTTCTGTCCTCTGCTCCAGGCTGAAGAAAACTACCTCTATTTCTGGAAGCTTCTGAAAACGGAGCTATGCCAAGCTGCATTCAAGAGGAACATCTGAAGAAAGCCAGTTTTAAACCTTTACTTCCACGGGACTGGACTGCAACCCTGTAATACAGTTTTTTCAGTACTCTGAAAGAACAAAGGTGACTTGTCAACACAATAGAAAACGCTATATTTCTACACTGTGTGCCACTAAAAATTTACTTGTCTTTATTCTGCCAAATGTGATGATCTTGGTACTTCCTTAATAATGAGGTATTGTGCAATACTTTTATAATTCGCTGCTCTCGTGCTGGAACCCTGATCGAGTTTACTTTAATGGGGCACTGTTATACACACATATCACATTGCATGCATGCAGCCACTGTGAGTGGTTATCAGGGTGGCACCTTGCCAATCCATAAGGCTAGTAGGGGAGGACGATAAAATAAATGCTTAACCAGAGAGGAGAGATGGCCTTGCTTTAGAACACTTGCTATTCCGATTGTCCTTGCTTGTGGCTTTTACCTTGTAGCCGAATCCTGGTATGCCCTTAAGAATACAATGTTGCAACGAGAGAGAAGACCTTCCTTCTCTCCCATGGAAAATGTTTAAACCATAATTTGGACTATTTTAACCCACTTTGGAAATCCATCTGGTCTAGTTGGTGATTTTTGTTTGTCTTCTATTCGTTTAAGAGATGTTCTGAACAGATAGGGCCACACTTGCTTCCCGTGCAAACCACAGTGATGATGGGTCATCGTAGCTGGTAAAATAACATAGTTGGTGTAACTGGACATGCCACCCACATTGAATGTTCTTTCAAAATCTGGTCTGGCACCCCACCAGCCCCAAAGCTATTGAAGTTTTAGGGAGGATACTTGTGTCCCCATCACATGATAAAATGGTGATTGTTCCCTCTTCTGGTTGTAGCAATGGTGTCCATATCGGAAGTGCCATCGCCCAGTGGGAGACAGCGAGAGGACGCGTCCTGTGCTCCAGCTGTATCTTGTCCCCTTTAGGATGACAGGTTGTTAGTACATAGAATCATACCACGCTGTTGCATAGGCTCCCATTTTCTCATCACAGGGTGTTGTTTAACAACCTGGTTTCTTTCACATTATCTCTAGGAAAGCACAAAGGATGGGACAGCCAATGTTAAACTATTGTTGCAAGTGTTAACCCTTTGTTTGTTATACTCCGCTTTAATTATGTGGCACTGTTTGTGAGTGTGTATTTACACATTACATCTCTCATGACATGTTCTATGACATTATTTATGACATCACTGATGACATCTCAAATGATTTTTCAGTGAATTTTGAGTTTTTTTTTAACCTAAATTAATATTTTATTACCATACGTAAACCCAACCTGCATCGTGCATGGCCTTTGGCCGTCCACAGTGGGGGGTTTCCTCACAGACAGTCTGACCCGCACTGCGCACGGCCTTCGTCCTTGCACAGCAGGGGATTGGCCAACCCACCCAGAGGCAACCAACTTCATGCTGCACATGGCCTTTCGTCGACGCGTCCAGCATGGGGTGGGCCGCAGGGCCTGGTCTGAGCCAGGCACTGCGTCTAACTCACCACAGGCAGCCACCCGGAGGCAGCCAACCACATGCCTTGCACAGCCTTTGGTCATGTGTGGTGTGGGGTTAGTGTTCGGACAAGGGAGAGGGGCTGCGTTGGCTGGGCCCCGGGGGATGGGGTCCCCGGGGCCGAATTTGGCCCTGTAGGGGGCACTGCGTGGCCCCCTCCTAGTTATAATAAGGCCTGGCCGCGGGGAATGGGGTCCCCAAGGCTGAAATTGGCTCGGGGAGGGAAACCGTATGGCACTCCTCCCCTTCTCAATTTCAGCCGAAGGATGAGGTTCTCAGGGCCTAAATCGTCCCGGGGAGGTGGGGCCGGGTGGCCCCCCTCCCCTTCTCAGTTTTGGACAGGCTTCAGGGGATAGGGTCCCTGGGCTGAAATTGGCCTGAGAGGGGGGGTCGCGTGACCCTGCCCAAGTTATAGTAAGGCCAGGCCCCGGAGGATGAGGTACCTAGGGCCAAAATCAGCCTGGGGAGGGGGGGGCCTTGTACCCCACCACCAAGCCAAGGGAGTCAGGGTATTCCTACCCTACCCTTTGTGTGTTTTTTTTTTTTTACATTTTTCTTGGGACTCAGGCGGGTTGCGAGTCCCAAGATGGCTGCCAACACTTCCTGTTTGAAATTGTGGCAGCCAATCAGAACTCAGCTGAGATCTGTCGGATCCGAGTCCTTAGATATATATATATATAAATCTTTTTACTTTAATAACTCCAAAACTACTGAATGGATTTACACCAAATTACAAAAAGCACTCTTTCTAGCCCAAGATCTAGCTTTCTGCCATATTTGGTGTAGTTCCTTTTAGCGGTTCAGGCTGTTGTCATGTTCAAAATCCCTACGGGAAATTGCATGGGGAAAATGCGTTTTGGGACCCCCCTTTTTCTCAGCCCCTGCATGCCGAATCACCCTGAAATGTTCCAGCCAGCAGATAAAGTGAGTGGCAAACTAGTTATGAAAATTTCACGAATAGTCATCAAATGGCGCCAAAGTTATTAGCAAAACAAAAAATGCTTTTCTTATGGAAACTCGGTCCTAACTATAACTATCCACTGGCGACCTCCAGTAGGCAAAATATATATGTATATACTTCATTCCAAGGTGTCAAACTCATGCGCAAATTGCGTACCTGCTAGTTTGCGAATCCTAATCAATCTCAAATTAGGAGGTGTGCAATTTGCACCTTACTTTTGTGGCCTAGTCATACTTAATCAGGCCTGTAGTATAATTATCCAGGATGAACAGGTGATTTTTTAATTTTTTTTGCGGTATTTTCGGCATTTATAGTTTGTGACCAATGATACTACTCACTCTGCACTTTATTCAGAGCAACAGGAAAAAAGAGAATTTTCTATCTAATCTATATGGGATCCATTCATTTATGTGGCTTGACTCTTAGCTAGAAATCGCACATTTACTTATTGAAACCCAAAAGCCTACCAAATATTTTGCAAGCAGTGAGAAATTATCTTTATGGCCACTTTGCTGCAAATAAGTAACCACCCACTATACAACAGGGCAAAATATTTTTGGAGGAAACCTAGAATCTGGTTTGTAAAATGACTTATTTGTATGGCATAATGGAATCCTTAATTGGAATGCTTATATAGCGCTTACGACATCTGACGATGCGTTGTAGCGCTTTTCGGCAAATAGAACGATACTCAGAAACCCAAAGTGGATCATTGTAGGGAAATAGGTAGCGCGGAATGCCCGCTTGGACTATAAGTATTTTATTGTTACAATCATTAAGAAGTCATGATCTCCTTGCTAACACAGTTCACATTCAGAAAATGGCAACCCTTCACTTTCAAACAGAAAGCTGTCTGCTTCGGTGCAGTGTGCAAATCTCGGGCACGACAGCGGGCAGCGAGTGACGCAATATGCAAACAAACATGAGAGCAAATTGTTGTCCTTTGAATGAAGGTCACAATATACAAATGAAGCCTTGTTAGGAAGCATGGGTTTTGTATTTGCCTTTTAAATATTTGCTTGTGGCTGCAGGCATTCCTGATTTTCCGTGTTTAGACAGCAATGCATGTTAGCAATGTGTGCATTCGTTTTCTTTGTGTGTGCACTGCTTTCTCGACTTGCTCTTTCACCTGTTTTGCTTTTTTTCTTAAAGCACAAGGACAAAAGAGACCATTTAATGTACATGTTGGTTTTCCTCTGATGTTCTTCAGACTTGTAATTGTCAAAGTTAATTTAGTAGACGTGAAATATAGAAATATTTATTTTAGGGGTATATTTGCTGACTTGGGTTTTAAAGGGACAGTCACATCTTGTTTGGAGAGCTGACAGAGCAAGTGAAACGGAGTCTCACATGTGAAGTGACTGCTTCTAAGCAGACTCGTACTTCATTGCAGTCTCAACAAACACTGGCAAAGCCAATAATTCTAACAAACTATTTTCTGCAAACATATGAAATGGGAATTACAAGTTTAGAAGTAATGCAAAGTAAAAATGTCGCCATCTGTAGAGGGTGCGGGATGTACATATGCCAGCAAAAAAAAAATGGCCCATTACAAAAAATACTTTTAAAAGCATCAAAGGAAAGCAGAAAATAAACAAGAGTTGTCCCTCCAGGGAACAGTCTGATTGGCACATTGAAGGGAAACTTTATTTTGGACTTTGACTAAGCCAAAATAGAAAATCAACGAATCATATAATCATTTTGTTATTTCCAGTACAAATTCTGTTACTTTTTAACAACTTTACAAATGTTAATTAACACTTGTCAGCCTTCATGTTTTTCCCTCATTGCCATTCTCGTACTCGTTTCAAGTGGAAGAGAGGCGTGTGTTACTTTGTTACTTTGTGCTGTACACATGCAACTGCATCCACATAAAGTAATGTGGTCACCTTCAAACAGGGGCGGCTCCTCCGCTAAGGCAGAGGAGTGTCGCCCCACTGCTCTCAGAGCAGTAGAAAGGAAAAATAAAATGATAATAACCCGTTATTATCATTTTATTTTTCATTGCGGGGTAGGTTAGGGCGGTGCTGGGGTAGGGTCACAGGGGGAGGAGTTATAGCACACTGTAAGTGCGCATGACTGTTTGGCCGTCTTTCTTGGGCCGGCCAAACATTCATGCGCACTTTGCATGTTCCCCACCAGGCTGCATTACACCGCCTGGTGGGGAACATGTCCAGGCTCCCTGTCCCAGTCTGAGCGCGAATCACAGCGCTAAGACCATCACAACGCTGCATTGCAGCATTGCGATTGGCTTAGGTGAGGGAGCCTGTGTGCTTCCTGCTTCTGCTGAAGCTGAGGAGAAGGAGGCGTGAGAAGGGACCGAAGCTGAGGAGAGATGGTGGCCGGCAAAGGATACGTGTTTGTTTTTATTTATTTTTCGCCCCGCCATCCCCGTTCCCTGCCAGCCGCAACTGCCTTCAAACCTGCATTTTACTCAACATTGGCTTACCTTTTCCCTGTGATGACCTGAACACCATATCTGACCTCGATTAGTTCTTTTCAGATGGTGGCCTTTTGACCCATCCAGCTGGTAATGTTTCAATCACAGAAAAGCTACAAATTCAACGGGAAGAAGCGGTGTGTTCGCACCCACGCAGAGCAGTTTCAGCATCAACTATGCACATAAGAAGCCAAAGAACAGAATTACTGCTGTTCTTCTCATAATAGACAAGTATTTACTGTAAACACAGCTCATCCCTGTCCACAAGTACACGGGAGGAGGGAGAGGAGTTGTGTAAGGTAAGGAGGAGACTAATCTCTGAAAAAAATAGGAAAGTTCAGGAGGGATGGCCAGAAAAAAAAATGAGAAAAACAAATTGTATTTCACAATTTTTTGCTAAGGAAATTCACCCGGTTGATTTCGTCAATTAGGTGACTAACATTAATGGAATAAAATATTAGTGTAAACTTTTTTTGAGAAAAAGGAGGTCATTAGTACTAGATTTAGCAAGTTTGTTTTTTGTCACTTCCACTCCGAACCTGCAGCAGATGTCCTAATCCGTATGGGGTTAGTAACTCCTGTTCCCAGCCCCCAAAGAAATAACAGGCCACTCATATAAGGGCCAAACTGGTGGATGTGGAAACTTACTCCACATTATAAACAATGTCTTCAAATGTCACATGCTCATGGAACAGAACTTTCATTTTCCTAATTTATAAATAGGGTCCATGTAGTCATTCATCTTTTTATAGTTATTGCTTGATCTCTGTATTAGACTGGTAGGTTCAGCCCACCACTGCAGGCACTTAGGGACAGGGGTCGTGCTAGAGTTTGAGGAGGGGAAAAATACAGCTCTCCCATTGCTGAGTCTTGCAGGAGAAGAGATTCAGACAAGGTACAAACATAGACTCAGAATTCGAGAGTGCTCATAGACAGGGGGCCTGGAACCAAGAGATAGACCGCGATATACGTATGTGAGTGTGTGTGCATGTGTGAGAGAACATTTGTGAATGAGCATGTCCTCCGTGTTTGTGCCTACCTGCTTGTGCGTTTGTATGTGATTGGTTGGTGAGTGGCTCAGAGTAGTCAAACACTTGCTGTACTGACGTATTATAGGTCCATCTATACTGTGTGCCTTCTAGCAACATTCTGGCTATGAGAGGCATAAAGGGGCCCATTGAAGAGATGTTGTGGGCCTTCTTGAGACATTTTGGCTATCAGAGATATCAGACAGGCATATCCTTGATATACTGTAGACCCTCATGCTACATTCTGGCTACGAGAAGTATAAAAATCCCATCCATGGCATAAAGCCATGGGTCTCTTCTGGGTTTTAGTGACAACATTATGACTTGCATTACGGAGGTCCTAGCACTATGGGAGCCTATCGTTGACTTCCTGTGGCAATTTGTGACTTAGGTCTGACTATCCCAGGCACAATGATGCTGAAAATCCCTGTCATATGATGAAAATGACTGGCATTTGATGGTGTTCATATAAAGACAACCTATCTGTATGACAATAGTGCATGTGGGTGCTTGGTGAAAATGACACGCTGATATTTGGGGACCAAAAAGGCTGTTCATTTTCATAGGAATGAATGTTAAAATGTGGGTCCAATAAACGTATTTATGCAAAATAAACATTTTATTTTTCATGGTAAAATGTACAGAATTATTGCATTTCTGAACTATAATTAAAAATTATGTTTGAGATATTGTTCTATCGGTTTGGGTGCTGAATTGCTAATTATGGTTCCTTGGTTCCAGAGAGTGCTTAATCCTATTGCTGTTGTTGCGTGACTTGCTTGGGGCCATTTCATTACCTATATATTTAAGGGCCCCTGTTCTACTATTGCTGCAACTGTAAGGAGCCTGAGAATGTACGGTCATGTAATGCGCCTGCTACCAGACAGCTCTACCAAATCTAGCAGTTGTAAACCTTTCTCTGCATGTGTTGGTAAAGGCGACAAACCAACGATAAAGGTTATAAGCCTGATTGTTTATTATGAACAGTTAAAATAAAGGTAGTAGGCCTCGCATGTTAATTGTGAAATGCATATGTTAAAATCTATCTGCATTTAAGGGAAGATTGTTATTACTCTTCGTTAAAACCTACAGATAGGCACTTTATTACATGAAATCTCACCGATTACTGTAGTAGGCACAGCTTTTAGTGTTAGTTGCACCCTCTAACAAACCATGGGCATAGATGACTTGCAATTTTAGAATCTTTCTACTAAGAGTGATAGTATTTTGCTTTTCCAACTATAATTTTGTATACTTTTGTAAAGTTATAAAGGTATGCATGATGGGTGCTTTGTAGGAAAGCTTAAGCTCAATACAGTAGGCCTGTAATCCAGTGATAATTATAGGCTTGATTGGTTCACTAGGAAAAGGAATTTTAAATGCCATTTGTCTGATACGTTTATTATGAAAAGGTACAAAAAAAGGCAGTAGGCCTGATTTATTTACTATGCAACACATATGTTAAAGCCAATAGGCCCTCACGGGTATGGATTGTTTTTGCGACATGGTAAAGCCTGCAGTCGGGTATTGTGGTACATGAAATCTCACAAATTGCCTTGTAAGGAAGGAGTTTGGTGTTGGTTACCTTCTATTACAAACCCTAGGGTTGGTGGACTTTCACTGTAATATTTCTTGCCAGAAGGCCTGACAGGCTTAGCTGTCTCCCAGGATCTTGTGATAAAAAACATTAAATAATGCATGCATCTATATATATGTGTGTACATATATATGTGTGTATCCATATAGAAACATAGAAGGCTTTTAGTTCAACCCTTTTCTGCCATTGGTTTCTCTTAATGTAATTTACACACCACTTCCATCCAAGACAGTGTCTTTTATGACTTATTCACTTACCTATGCATACTACCCCTCCTGGGGTATAGGCCATCAACCAGGACTATCCAGCCATTTCTGCCCTGGGATTTTCTTTCAGTCTGACTCCAGGTGTAACCCATCTCCTTGCAGTCAGCCTCGAGGCCTCGTCGCTTGGTGTTTCTTGGCCTCCTTCTTTTCCTTTGAGGGTTCCAGGTCAGGGCTTCACTGGTGATGTTTGATGCGGGCTTGCAGAGGGTGTGACCTATCCAGCCCCGGTTTCTTTTCATGATTTATCCATAAACAGAGAGTTAGAAAGGCTGCTGCCATAGTTTGATGGTGCTGATGGTGTTTATTCTCCGGATTGGAGGATTTTCCTTAGACAGGTGTCGATGAAGGTCTGGACTTTGCTGGTGGTGGCCACTGTTGTCCTCCAAGTTTCTGCTCCATACAGAAGGACTAATTTTACTTTGGTGTTAAAACACCTTATCTTGGTTTGCAGTATTAGGTCCTTGGAGCTCCAGATCTTCTTTAGTTGAATGAAGGCAGCCCTTGCTTTACTGATTCTTGTCTTGACATCGGTGTCTGTGCTGCCCTGCTTGTCTATGACACTGCCGAGGTAGGTGAAGGCCTCAACTTCTTCCAGTGCATCGTCTGCAAGAGTGACCGCAGTTGTGCTGGCCACGTTAGCTTTCAGGATCTTGGTTTTTCCCCTATGGATGTTGAGTCCTAGTTGTGTTGATGTGGCATGCCACTTTGTCAGTCTTTTCTTGCTTCTGGAGATGGGTATGGGAGAGTAGGGCCAGTTTGTCTGTAAAGTCCAGGTCTTCAAGCTCCGTCCAAGGTTTCCACTGGATCCCATTTCATCTCCTTGCTGTGGTTATTTTCATGATTCAGTCTTTGGCCAGCAGGAAGAGAAAAGGTGAGAGCCAACAACCCTGGCGGACTCTGGGCTTCCCTTTTAAAGGCTTCCGTGAGTTGTACTCCTGGGACTATCTTGCAGGTCATTCCCTCCTAAGAGTACCTGATGATTCTTATGAGTTTATCTGGCACACCCTAGTAGCAGAGGAGTTTCCAAAGGGTCTCTCTGCCCATGCTTTTGTATGCCTTCTTATAGCTGATAAAGCTGACATTGTTAAAAGCAAAACAATAATCATGAACATTACCTGCGCCATCTTGTCTGGTGGAATTCTATGTGCACATAAGTTGCAGTCATTTTAATCTATCACAGCCATTTTGTACTCTGTTGGTCACCTTTGTTTCACCCTGCCCTTACTAGCATCCCTCTGACCCTCTGACGACCTGGTATGTGTGCTGGGGGCTATAAACTCTATTGCCACAACAAACCTCAGCGCCACTTGCTGCCACAAACTCGTTTTTCCTCTCATCCCTGTTTTCAGACAAGCCTTTGGACGCTCTACCCTTCACTACACCTAGTTACACAAACAGGTTCCAAACACCAAAAAGACTCTTGCAAAATGATTTATTGCACTGCAAACAGCAAGACTTGTTGTTACCAACAATGGGACCTGTTTTTATCAACAGAACGGACTCTTAGATCTGACCGGTCTCACATGTTTTAGACCCTGAAGCAAGGTCCAGCTGCAAGATAAGATTGTCTGTTTGACCTGGGTGGGAAGAGAATTACTGTTGGGCTTGTGTGACAACCTGCCCGGGCGGGGACCCCAAGCTTTTGTAACCATGTTGATCAAACAAATGCATTGTGTCAAACCTGTATAAAAGGAAGAGCCAAGGGAGTTGTCAGCAGAACACTTCCCTCAGACATCCTGGTGTCTCAGTTGACGTGATCTCCTCATGAGAAATAAACCATTTTCTTCTCTTCCAGTTTCCAGCGCTTGCCTCATTATTTTGATAGCGAACCCAAAGTGAATTAGAGGTGGAACCCTGCACCGGGCAGCATTGAGGGTCTTAGAAGACTCGCTGCCTTTCACAACATAGAGGAGGGAGTTACATTCCATCAATGGCTCAATAATGATGCGCAGTGTTCCATATCTGGTCTGTGCAGGATCTATCTTGGTGGAAGCCAGCTTGCTGGTGTCGCAACTGAGCGTCGACTTGTTCCTTCATTCTGTTCAGGATGACTCTGTTGAACACTTTGCCTGGGGTGGTAGAAGAGTTATCCCTCTGTAGTTTGCACAGTTACTCAGGGAACCTTTCTTGGGGATCTTGATGAGATATCCCTCCTTTCAGACTGATGACACCTAATCCTCTTCCCTGGTCCTTCCAGACTTGGGGTATTATATGAGGTCATGGTTTAGTCCAGGTCAGTCAATGTCTCTCTTGTCCTGTAAATGATGTCGTTTTCTGATCACATGTGCACATCACCTGAAAATGAGAATGCCTCAGTGTCAGGGCTGGTTGGCCAGGCCTTTAGTTTGTTTTAAATGTCCTCATTTTATTATTATTCTTTTATTTCTTTGCTTCTCTTTTTTAAAATTAAATTTTTATTACGAGGATCCTACAGCTCCCCAGGCAGTGCTAATGGGGCTGTTGCTTGCTACTCATTTCACCTGCAGAGCGCCGGCCACTTTTTCCAAACCAAGTGACATTTATGGTGTGCTGTTGTCCACAGTGTATCATTGTTTTACCATTCTTTGATGGCCAATGCATCAGTTGTAAATGTGGCAGCCATGCTGGAACTTTAAAGGAATTATAGACTTCGCCCAATACCACTGCAAATAGGCACCTCCTGCTATGTTTTGTTTTATTACTACAAGCAAGTTCCTGTTTTGTTTAGACAGCAGCGTGTTTTCTTCTTTCTACTTGTAGTCTTTTAATTTTGCTTCCTTATGTTGTTTTCTAGCTGTGTGTTTTATTATAGTCATGTGAGAGGGTGAATGCAGGAATGAGTCAGCTGATGGAAGAATGGATGCATGAGTGCAAAGATGAGTGACAGAGTGCATATATGATGACTTATTGAGTGCCTAAGCCCATCGATTACACAAACGTCATTTACAATCATAAGCTAAACCTATTGCCATTGCCAGTGATTGGTTGTTTCTCCTTTTGTTCCTGCTGTATGACATGTAAAAAAGGCATTGGCAATATGTCTCCAAGGCGAGACCTCTTGACTTTGCCAATGCTTATTTTTCTTGCACGTAAGATGCGAACTTGGAGTATAAATGAAAAAGATTGCTTTAAAATTGATGTTGCATTGATGTTTCAAATGCTATTAGCTTCCACTCTGTTTAGTCCAAAAAAGCCAGTCACTGACTTTTCTCCCGATTCTGGTTATGGTTAAGTAATCTATATATTGTGATTTAATTAAATTCTACGGAAAGTAAAACATCCAAACACACATTATTTGTCAGCAGCTCCCATAGATTCGCCACATTACACTGCCACTCGTAAGTACTTTAAGCCAGTCAAACTGTTGGCATGTTTTGAATGGTAAAAAGATATCTGCAGGCTCTAGGGGAACAATGAAGGCCTTCTTAGGGTTGCAATCAGATCTGGTACAATCAGGAAATTCGCCCTAGCCCTTGCAGCCGTCACTAAAGGCCAATACTGAGAGAAATGAAGAAACTGGACAAAATGCTATATGTATGCATTGCATAAATTCGATTAGACAATGAACTTCTATTTCAGTTGCAGCTAATCAAACGCCAGTCAGTTTATATTTCTGCCTTACATTATCAGCTATATACATACACTTGTATGCTTTGTGAGGGTTTTTCTGAGGAAGAAAGAGAGAGAGAGAGAGAGTGCATGTGTGTGTTAGTGAGTGAGTTAGTTACAGAGGCTGGAATCATGCCTCTTTATTTGAGGGTGACACGACCATCCATATGAAAACCTATTTATGCACTGCTAACAACTTTCCCCCACACCCCTTTCAGCAATATGTACACTTTGATTAAATAAAGTTGGAGTCTCCTGTTCTGCCAAATTTAGTTGACTTGTCAAGATGGGGCGACTATAAAAAGAGGGGGCCCAAAACATGTTTTCAAGTTAGAACACGGCTAAATTAAAACAAACTCAGTTATTCTAATGTCTTTCTCCGCTTTGGTGTATTTATGTTCAGCGTTTCAAGTGAAAAGCCAAGCGGTCATTGTACATGAGAATGTTACGATTTTCATCCATTAATGTTCACAAACATTTGACCGAGGCTAACAGCGCTCTGGTTTGTTACATTTTCCCAGTGCTCTCAGTCATGAGAGGAAGTAACTGTCCATCATGTTTCATTTGCTTTTGATCCACACCATCAAGATATTCGCAAATCATCGGAGGGGAAATCACAGATGGTTTGCTTAAATCTAAAATTTAAAAAAAGCATTCTACACCATTACTTTAGCTCGTCCTTTACACGAGTGAATAACAAACATTTGTACAAAAGAAAAACAAATGATGTTTGTGAACAAATAATGGACACAAGACACCATAACGTTAGAGCTTATGTTGTGTTATGCGTAAATGGCCTTGGGGGGGGGGGAAATAACAAGCAGGGATATAAACACATGCCAGCTTTGCCCATGGCCGGGGAGTATCAAATCATTTCCCCAGACCTTGCCAGTTTGACAGAGGAGGCTTGCTTTGTCCTCACTCCCATAGACCTCTCTATACTTTGCCCATGGGCTGCGGAGGCTTATTATGCTACTGCAATATGATCCCTCATTAATAAATACCTCCGGTTCATGGATAGATGCCCCTAGTCCTGCATTCTTACACATAGAATACCCCAAGCCTCGCCCAAGGGATGAGGTGGGATCTGCTTCCTTCGTTGCCCACTGCCTTGCTCAAGGGCAGGAAGGCTTCCCGGCACCACCTCTCCTCCAACATACCCCTGTAATGTTGTCCAAGTGTTGCCATGAATGCCATTGTGCCCTATCGGGTCTTTTTGTGACCCGCAAGCTACAAATCACTCCACAGAAAGCCCCTCCATTTTCCACAGGGGCTGGGGAAGGTGTTCCCAAATGTATTCTTCTGAGCCAGGTCTTACCTGACTTAGCCTTTCTTAATTAGCATATTTGTGGCGGTAAAAGAGAACTGTGACAGCTTCCCCAGTGCCCAGAGTGGTGCTGTTCAGCATTTTTTATTTGATGTTTTTTAATCTCTCCTGGTGTTCGTGCACACTGACAGGGCACAGAAAACAGCCATTCTTGTAAACATTCTATTTTGTTACACCTCTAATGCGCTGTGGAGACCGGAAACCTCACAGAGCAAATTATTATTATTGCCTTTTGTTTGTGAAAAAACTATTGGTCACTGATCCCATTAATGCCTAAGGCCTTTAATGATCATTGCTGCCTGTGGACATTGATGCTTCCTACTGCTGCCTGGGGCCATTTGTGTTTATTGTTGCGAGAGGTCATATATATTGTTTAAAGAAGATGCATCTTGAGGGGATATATGTCAAATAACCCAGAGCGGATTACAGTAAAGTGCACCTCCCCACTCAGACAGGAATATTAGGGGGTTGATGGACGGATTGAAAACAAAGTAAAGACTTGTAACACCCCTCCTGCTTTATGTCCTGGACTTCTAGTGAGAAAGGTCTATTGATCAGTACATAATATTTCCACTTACACTATGGTGTCCGTGCCAATTTATTCATACTGTCCTTTTGCCTACCAGTCCGCAGTATCTTCTTTCCAATAAATTTGATTTTTGGGTTTACCTTTAATGAATTTCGGATTCTGCCTTTGCGTCGTATCTCTTTTCTGTCCATCGGCAATGGCAGGTGTTTGCAGCTTTAAATTCCGCTACCTGAAAGGGCATTTATTTAATTGGCATGCCCATGCTGGCGTCCCGCATCTATAAATCTGCTTTTGTGATTCGAACTGCCTAGGCTGTGATTATTTTGAGCACTCCTGCGGCATAAAGTAGGTCACAGGAGAGCCCATGTGAATTGCAGCCTGACTGTTAGGAACAGATTGCCAGAACTGCAGTGTGATCCACACAAACCCATGATTAATTTATTTTGGCTTTCAACCAAATAATTGAAAATTCATTATGTTACTATTGTAGGGACTATGGAGAACGGACTAATGGATGTTATACTTAGTAAAGCACGGTCAGTCTATTTATATACAACATGTTAGTGCGTGATTTAGCTTTTTCACAAATATAAAGTTTCCACTTTATCTGCATAATATGCTTGCCACCGTCTTCTGAGTGAAAATTGCATTCTTTTGCAAATGCACATCACCTTCAAACATAACTTTCTTACCAATTCACACTGCAGTTACTACTGCTGAAATGTCACTTCCATTTTATCAGCTATTTCCTACCAAATATTCCAGAAACTTCTCAGCTGAACTTAATTTAATCTAATTTGAGAACAAGAAATTGTTTTGACTTAGTTGTACAAAGCACAATGCTTTTACATTTTCATACACTAAATGTATTTCCAATTCTTTATGGGGCTCGTATCACACTTCCACCTTCTCTAAGGGATATAAAGAGGTGTGGTATTGATCATCCAACAACCTTGCTAGGATTCAAACTGATGTTTAACTCACTGAGTTATCCTGTTTGCCATTATACAACTCACAGATTGGAAAATCAACAGTATTTTAAAAAATATCAAAGGAATTATGGGCGTCAGCACATTAGGCAGAAGGCTCTAAAAGCAGTCCCGAAAAATATATTTTTTTGAAGGGTACTTAAGGATTCTTTTTATTTTACAGTTTCCAGGCCTGTTGGCAACCAAGTCATAGGCTTCACATGTAGCACCCAGAAGCATTATTTATCAATAGCAAGTCTTGTATATATCCATAAGAAATTGGGTGCCCCTCCCCCGGACAGGTTTCAATGGGCTGATGATTCTTCAGTCCATGCAGCCCTGAAAGAAGCCACTTTACTCACAGCCAACCATAGGGTCTCTGTGTATCCTGTTTAACAAGTCCAGTCTTTGACACACAATTAAAGGGCCTTTTTCTTCTCATTTGCAAGCACAACACTCTATGTTCCTGGATAGTCGTGTAGCATGGAGGACATATCAGTCTAAAAGAGCGAAGTGAATTGTCCTATACCATGTGAATATCCCAGAAATGTTATGGATTCACATCTTGCTAAAATGGCGTCAGGTTGACCTCAATACCTAACAAGGGTAAACATATGCTTAGTGCATGTGTATGAATCTAGGCTCTTGAATCCACTGCCTGTCTGTGGGAATACCAAGGGAAACCCTTGTAATACATATAGATATATATGGGATAGGTAACCATGTTATAAGGTCCAGTATTGCCATTGAGGTGTTCTGGTGACATAAACAACAAGGCCAATAGCGGATTGTGTTGTAAACGTCATCAGAACTCCGAAATGGCAATATAGGACCATATTACTCAAGATTCTCGTTATATATTTTTATTATATTGTATGTTCATTTTGGAGTAGCTAGCTTGACAATGCTGGTTTCCTCAAAGTGCAGCTAACAGTGGGCCATGATTGCAAATAAAATGTTTAGGTTTACCTTTCATGCATAAATTGTTGCTAAAGCAATGGTGAGGGCCAGTGAGTTTATGTGGTTCCATTACTGCAGCCTTTACCACATAATTATGGATTTACAAAGTTTGCTAAATAATTTGCCACATAATTTGCAGATTTCACAAAAAGTTGTTTCTAGCTCAATCAGATGAAAATAATACTGCCAGAGAAGAGGCTGCATTAGTTCCCCTTTTTGCTGCATAATTTGGATTACCCTTGTGAGTTTAAACACGTGGCCAGGTTGAGTGCAGAGTGGTTTGGGGAAAAAAAATATGTATATTCAAATGCTTGCACTTGACACCCCAGTATGCTTTATTCATGCATTGAGTACATTATAATTTTGACATAATTCCAAATGCATGCTTTGGCCCTCAGGTCTTGGGAAGAGCTTTAAGTACACCTTAGGCTTCTCTCTATTCAATCCATACAACACTTACAGGGCTTTTGGTCCCAAGCACTTCTGAGTCTTCTGACCTAGTTGTACGTTTTTCTCCAAAATCCACATAGAGAACACAGAACAAGCAAATGGGGATAGATATACTGGTGGTGGGGTGCAAGTACAAACTGGAATTAAGGGGTCCTCTTTTTTGTTGGCATCTTTGCAGGAATGTGACATGTGGCCATTAATAAAAGAAATGTATTTCCTTGCCAATCTTACTGTTTCTGGAAACGCTACTGTCTGATGATATGTCCAGGGATATGTCTCTGGAAAGTTAGTGGTGAAAAAACCTTTATATTCAGGGAAAAGGTTGTCTCAGTCCTTCCTCACAGCTGGGTCACGTTTGTCACTCTGCTTTAGATGGTCGATTCATGGAGAATGTATCACAGAAAAGAGAGATAAGGTGTCTAGCCCATACCAATAATTCTACCCGTCATTATATATGGGGTCATAAGACCATATATATTAGGATGGAGCAGCTGTTATTATTTCAGGGGTGAAAGACCGAAACAGTAGTGTCCTAGCTATAGTACATTTTTATCTAAAGCTTTGGCACTTGCTGTTGAACGGCATTAAATTAAAGATAATGGTTTGATGGTGAATTCCTGTCGAGGGGGGAAAAAACTACTTTTTTGGGGATAGCAACTTTTTCTTTTCACCCATCGTCCCTAGTCAGCTTAGTCTTGTAGTTTTTGTTTCATGCTAATAGTACCAAACTTTTCACATACTGAAGGTAACAAAAATGTAACAAAGAAATAAAGTCACATTGTTTTACTTATACAAATATTTGTTCAGAAATATTGAGGGGCCTGGTTCGCCGATCAGAAATCTCATTGTGCAGGGAAGAGTTCGACCTTTGCCTAAGTGCAAGTGCACCTATCTATTATACAGGCTCCAGTTCATACACGTGGTCCACGTGTAAGAAGAGATGCAGGTTGATAGTCCAAGTATTAAAGACTGGCCCTCCATGAATGCTAAAACAGCAATCTTCATGACCCACCTGATTGGTGGGGTAGAGGGGGTGCATAAGTCTTTTCGCATCTGCCACCCCGAGACCAGATCAGTTGTTTTTCAACAAGTACAGACTCGATGAGGTGTTTACTCATCAAGTTAGACGCATCACTCTCCTCTTCATTGAATTTGCTGGTTTTTATTTGTATGTTTCTGTCCTGGAGATCCTGCTCTTCCATTTAGTCATCTTTAACTGTGTAAAAATATCTTTGTATGATCTGGCTTAACAGCGCAGCTGTTGCCTGACAGTTATATCAGCATTACTAGAGAGGGGCTTTGACTCCACCCACATGTTGAGAGACAGGAGTACATGTTTGGATTGGGCAGAAGTTGTGTGCTTCCAAAATAAAAAAAACGCTTGCCATCTGTTAGAAATGGGGTCAGAGGTTGGCAGAGGTTTGCACCCTGTGCAACGAGGGACCGCCACCCTAGTCAGGGTAAGTCTGATACACACCTTAAATTAACCTGTGGTAGCTTGGCACAGAGCAGTCAGGGTTAAAGTAAGAGGCATTTGTGCAACACTTAGAATGTAGTAACTCAATGACAACACCACAAAAAGACTTCACACAGTTTTAGAAAAATAAAAAATATTTATCTTAATCAAAACAAGACCCAAATGACAAAAATCAGTAGAAGTTGAGATATGAATTTTTAATGATTAAATGTGAAAACAGTGCTTAGAAGTCAAATGGTTACTTGAGTCGAGAGGGACCGGTGCAAAGTCAAAGTTCAGGCCAGCTACAGGACCCAGACAGGTCCCACTGAAGAAATACCTTGGATGAAGCTTTAGTCGACGGGGAAGACTTGAGGCGAGGAGGTGCTGCTTCGCAATCGATCCGTGGATGGAGGCGAGCGGCGACACCGATCCGAACCATCGCTGGCAGCTTCAGTGTCGAACCCCTTTGTGATGCAGGTGTTGCGTCGATGTCGAGCTGCGCTGTCCATCGACGTCCAGCCGCACCAGCTATAGAATTGCTGTCAACCAATGGCTGCTGCTTCAGCATTAATACGATGCATCAGTTTCGATCGGTGCAAAGTCACCGCTGCATTGACATCGAGGTAGGAAAAAGCTGCAGAAACCCACTTCTGAGGCACAGGACTGGAGGGGCACCTCAGGCAAGGGTAAGACTCACAGATGGCAGAGTCCAGTAGCACCAGCAGGATTGCAGGACATCGTTTGTGTCCCTGAGACTTCAGAAAACATGAGGCAAGCCAGCAAACCCTTGGAGTCACTGGGCTCAAGCGAGATCAGTCCAGTCATTGTCCTTAGCAGGGCAGAGATCAGCAGGGTAGCTCAGCAAAGCAGAGAAGCAGTCCCTCAGAACAGTCAATCACAGCAAAATGGCAATCGTTACAACACAGCAGTCTTTTCTCCAGCAGAGTTCTTCCCAGGTCCAGCTGTGTACTGATTTGATAGGGCCAGAACGCTGGTACTTAAATCCAAAAGTGCCTTTGATGTAGGGGTGTCTTCAAAGAAACTCTAAGAAGTGCACAATGATCCTTTTTAGACAAGCCCTGGCTCCAGACTACCAGTAGGGGGTAAATGAGCCCTTTGTGTGAGGGCAGAACACAACATATTCAGATGTAAGTGTGAGTCACCTCTCCACTTTACTGCCCAGGAAGGCTATCGGTATGCAGATTAATGCAAATGTATTCCGTGTCACACCCAGCCCTTCCTGTTTTGTAGCTGTCTAGAGGGAATGCACAAAGGTGGAAAAAAAATGCAGTGCAGCCCTCACTTTGACTATTGGTGTGATACTTGTTGAATTTATGTTGTGAGGCAGGAGATCTGGGACCAAGTGATGACATTGATCCATGATGAATGACCTCTACTCCTCCAAAATATTGAACATGTGCCTTTCTTCCATGTGTGTTACGTCACTATTATAAAAGGTTTCGTACCAATGTATTGTGGTTTACTGTTTTATTTTGTGATAATTGACCTCATGGTAGCCCATTGTATTTCAGATGGAAGAAAGAAGGTATTCCTCAAAAGGTTTTTGTGGGCGTTTTTACGACACATGATTGTGAACCTATGGTAAAATTGTGTACATGCTAAATATCCAGTCCTACAGAAGCAACACATTGTAGATTTGTAAACTTCTGTTGGGAATAAATGAATGTGTTGGTAGATATGAGATATGCTACAACCGTCAAGGAAATTCAGAGAAGTGCATTTATCTACATGAACAAGGAGGAATTAAAGAATATGTGATATGGGGAACAATGAAAACGAACAGTGAAGGAGTCAGTCATGGTGGATGAAGGTATTATTGTAGAGGGCAAATTGTTTGGAGTCCAATGTCCAACATGCTCCTGCCATCAGAAAGGGAAATGGGTCCACAAATAGTCCACAAAGAGAATGGTGTTCATACATTGGGGGAAATTAGGTCCAACGCTTCTTACTGGTGGTGGTCCTGGTCTGACCAACCGAAGAGGCTGAATATTTCCTTGGCTGCCCCGGCTTGCCAGTGCGGGAAGGATCCTCGGATGCAGTGACTGGGGTGCTGGCTGTGGTATGCTCCTCTGGCAGAGCCTCCATTCCTGTGGCTGAAGCTGATGTAGAGGGACTTGTTGGGTAGCCACCACAGGAAGAAGTGGATGGTGGTGGAAAAAGATTTTACATCTTTTTCTACTTTTTTTTTGCTAACTTGATTAGTGAGTTTCTAGCGGAGTTTCTTCTGCAATGGGATAAATTAGATGATTTTGTTACTCTTTGTGTCAGTGCTCAGGGTGGGGGTAAACTTTTAGTGCACCCTTAAGCCTTCTACTCAAGTGAGTCAGTAACTGCTTTTTCATGCACAGACCTTAAAAGGGCCCATAGAGAGAAATGTGAAGGATTTCATTGCTAACCCTAATTAGGGAGTAGGAGTTAAATGTTTTACACCAAGTGTAATGGCCTGCAGGTTAAGATTTTCCTAGGGGAAGAGAGAGCAGACACTAGCATATTGTTCAGTGAATGATGAATGCACACTGTGCTGGCATCTACACTTGTTCAACCCCATCCACAAATTTTGCACTGGGCCTATCTGCATTTGCGCTGATTAATTGACACAGAAAAATCATTTTGCCCTGGTGCTTTTGCATTTTCTGAATGCTGCCATGTATAAAATTTCCTATATGCCCAATCTTTGTAGCGCCTATTGAAAAAACAAACATTAGTGAATCCGGCCCTTTTACATTCGTATTCATTTTCCATTGAGCAGTGACAATGCCTAATGTGCATTCTGATTGGTGATAAGGCGCATTACATACTGTCACAATGAATTGATCGTGATGTTTCAAAGTTATATTTGCTTCATGCTTTTCATGGGAGAGTGGTCGCCTAATGAAATGTGAAAGGTAAGCAAAAGGAATTTGCTTATCTAGTACTTGAGGTCACTTAAGGAAAGTGATCTGCGAACACGAGCTCAAATAAGGTAATCGTTTGGAAAAATCCTATTTTAATCTCTGTTTTCAATAGCTTTCTGTTCATTGGTGAGAATTTAGGAGATTTGGCAGGCACCTTTAGGGTCATGGATCGATTACTTTTTAGTAATATTTAGTACTCTGAGCCCTATTTGTCTCTGTCACAGTCTTTACATACGTGTGATGAGAGTCCACTACACGTGTGTAAGGACCTCGTGTCGGAAGACGAGCAAGAAGGTAATGTGCATTTTCACGTGACTATTGAACCATCCAAATAAGTATGCTTATAATACTGCTTAACTGCCAAACATCAGACCTTTTACTTTACTCAACCAACAAAGCCCTAACCTAGTATTAGAATGTGACATCTAAAAAAGGGCCTGATTCACAAAAGTTTTCACAGCTTTGTTTGCAGTATATTTTCAAAGTTTGTTTAACGCATAAAGAAAATGCAGGAGTTCTCTCTAGAAACTCAGTGATTTGGTAACTCAGTAACTCATGTAATGAGAAAATCGAAGGCCTAATCACATGCAAAAGAACATAGTCTCCATTACAAGTGATCTTTCACTAGGACAGAGCTCCATAAAGGTGCACCTTGTATCTACACCTTGTATTGGTATACATTTAAAAGAGAACTGCAGCATAGCGAGGGTGTAGTCTTAAAATTTGTCTCCTACTTGCAAATTGGAGATGGTTTATTTGTACATTCAGACAAAGAAAAGAACTATGTCCACATTAACCAACGACAAAAGGCTTCAGGATTTAAGATCTCCTAAGACTTTGAGGAAGGTTAGACACTGAAGTCCTGGCCTGCCTCACTGCTTTAAACTACGAAATATTTTACAACTTACCCAGTACAAGAAAAAAAACATGGGTGGCACATACTTCTCTGTTCAAGCAGCCAAACTATGGAACTCTTTACCCCCGTACATAAGATCCACAGATAACCACCTTATCTTCAAAAGACTACTCAAGAATTGGCTCTTCCCCATATACAGCATATCCCTCTGTATATAAGCATTTATTTGGACTATAGATGTGTACCTACTTATGTGTATTGCTTTGTATATCTATCTCGGTGTGGATAGCACTGTGCTAATCCTATGCTTAAAGGTTTTGATAGGAAAGCAGACATTTGAGCTGAGCAGATCTAGAGTGTCGCTGGTTTTGAGAGTGATCTTCACAGGAGCTGCTTTCCACCTGAACTTGAGAGCTACCCAGAGTTCTCTGCTTCTATTTTGCATAATTTATGCGTCACTCTATGCCTGTATAAATGTGTATAATAATTATGTTTTTAAAGATCTAGATATTTGTTCTGCTTAGAAAATGTACATATTACTTATAGTTACATTATTCTATGTTTAACATGTATATCAGTGACTGCATAAATATGTAAATCTTTTTATCTTAACTATTTAGCTACAATTGCTTCACTAGTGAGTTACAAAAAATAAAAACAAATAAATTAAAGAACAACACTTGAAAGTCTGACTTTATTAAATGCAACTTTAATCTACATATATTAACTTTCTTATGCATATATATACCTTCCATGTACTTATGTATCTTTATATTTATTACTTTGCTTCTAATTCAGCATATCCAATGCACTACCCTATATCTCATCCTATATCTCTCGCAATATATCCTCTATCTCCACTATGACTCATCTCAAACCTCATTCTACTACTCCCTCTAATGCACTACCCTATACCTCTATCAATATATCCTCTACCTCCACTCTCTCATTCATCCCAAACCCCATACCACTACTATGACCCTCAAAATAACCCTTTCTAGACTCTTCCCTCCTCTACCCCTCCTTGCATCATCTCATACATCTTTTACTATTTAGATCTCCCAAACAAGCCTTTCTAAACCATTCCCTCTGACTCTTCCCCTTCCACCTCCCCTTTACTCAGCCCAAACCCCCTCTTATTGCTATGAACTCCAAAAATAAGCCACATTTCTAGACCCTTCCCTCTTCTATCCCTCCACTATTCCTTATCAATCCAAATAACAGACTAACATGTCTACCGCTCAAATTAATTTCATAGTTCCCAGACTAATTCACCACGAATCCTTTTTTGGTTCCGGAGTAGTGTGCTACTCACCTAACAGCTCTTCAACACCTCATTAGGGGTAGCAAGCACTATATAAATGCAAACTTTTCCCCTCTTCTATCCCTCCACTATCCTTCTCAATCCAAATAACACACTAATGTATCCATCGCTCAAATTTATTTCATATTTCACTTACTAATTCACCACAAATCTTTTACGAGTGCCGGAGTAGCGTGCTACTCGCCGAAAAAGAACTTCGACTCCTCATCAGTGGTAGTAAGCGCTATATAAATGCAACTACAATACAATAAAACCCCAGCAAGATAAGACTAATCACCTTAAAAACCATTGCCACCACTTGTCAGGAAGCCTCTGGCCATCAGAACCGGGTGCAACCATGCAGTAATGCAAAAGTATGCCAGCATCATTTGTGACTCCATATTGATCATTCTATTCCCTAGTTCATATATCCTCGAAATCCTGCAGGTTGTGCTTCAGGAGGCTGACACACACGCTCTCTTCTTGTTTTTGTCCATATTTGATCATACCAACTGTCTTCATTTTGACCTCCATGTCTAAGCTATCGATAGAATGCCACACTTGCAAAACACCGAAAGACATGCCTGTTAATTCACTGCTGAATGGTGCCCACACCACTTCAGCCATTGACTCACTGCACTGTCCCCAAGTCAAAGTCTGTTCAGTAAATTCCTGTCTTATCACTGCAAGCGCTGCAAATTTAGGGCACCAAGCAGTTAGTTATCCCTCTGGTGTAAATGCGACCTAACACAGCTATGCTTTCCCTGCCCAGCCCGATCAACTCACATTTACAACGGATTTCACTGTCTGTCGGTCCGTGAATATCAGAGTTTCAAAAGTGCCCTAAAATCATATCTTTTCATTGATGCTCATCTGTTTCACATGTGGTACAAAGCTTCAAGATGAACATTCAGTCTCAGCACTTTGTATTCTGTAACCACAAGACTCTGATGGCCATATGTGTGAACACATTTTCCCATAGACGCAGAATAGGTAAAACCCTTTGATACATCTGGCCCTGAATCCTTTCCAAAGGATAATATAAAACGTATATGTGTAGTTATGAACTAAAGAGCATTTACAATAGCCGCCATCTTTTCTCATTCTCTACTCCAAATGAGAGGAACCACTAAATTCTTGAGATTTGGCAAACTAATCAGATGGATGATTGTACGAGCACCTGCCCACTCCCCTCTGCACTGAACCCTGCTAAGGATTTAATTCTCCACTGAGCGGTCACTGGAACGTAATGATTGTTGGCCAGTGTAGACCCAGCTCTTGATTGAACCCGTGACCTGGATGTGAAAGGTTTTGCTAACACTCTTCCACGCCCTTTGATCTTTATAGTCTCCAGATTGCTGCTTAAGTTTTGATTACTTTTGTGCACGCAGGTGGAAGTCTGTGCATGTAAAAAATTAGCTTCATCATCGTGCGATATGCTGATTACGCCAGCATAACTTCATTAGTCTTTCCTAAGTGGCTCGCAGTCATGCAAAATGTGCAGGTTTTGTTTAACTTATTTAATCAGATTATTGTATTTCAAACATTCCTCCAATTTGTAAACTGTTTATCTCAGCCTCCATTTCTAGAATCAGTTTTGGAATGTTTCTGAAACGACTCTTAAAACATTCGGTCAAGGATCATCTAAAAGCAGGCATTACCTGTTTAAGCAACTCTTCCAAATAGAGCATACTTTTTGATTAACATACTTTTTCTCATTGATGTCCCCACAAAATGGGATTCTATAACATCTGTTATAAGGCAGAGAAAATTGTAATCTAATTATAGTGCTTTGAAACATACTGCTGTTAAAAATAATGGTCATTACTGCCTGGTTTGTTAAAAAAAAAACTTCAGGTGATTAGAAAAAAATGGTTTATTTCCTTTGATCTACTAAAGAATTCAACATAATAAACCAATCCTTAGTTGAGAGGTTTTAGAAGTATTTTAGCAGTGACTTCACAGTGCTGTGAAAATGGTTGGCTCCTATGTGAATTATAATCTATTAGCAATAACATGGGTGTTTTTACAACTTCCATACAACCAGTGCCCATCAGAAGCAGTCATGTTTTCATTCAATAACAAGCATTGGGAATGCCAATAGGTCTGGCTTTAAAGGAATGTTGTATGGTAATGTGAAGCGTTACAAGTAAATAGCATGGGAATAGATATGTATTTGTGTGGAAGCAAAGAACCATAGAATAATATTGGTGTAGGTTAAAAGGCCAGATGAAGGTTGCACTGTCAAGCCAGACCTAAAAATCCATGTAGGTTACTGCCTGCCCTCCTCCCATCTGTGCTGCTGCTAGAGAAAAACAACATTAATTATTTAGTTATCTAAGACACCCTAATTCCATTCTAGTGTAGTGTGTTCCCCAGAAAGTTCAAGCTTAGGCAGCAGGATAAATAAACAAAATGATCGCATCTTAATGGAGGGCAGGCACTATTTTTGTGGAAGCACACAACATCTTCCCAATCGAAACATGTACTCCTGGCTCTAACCGTGGGCGGACCCAAGCCCCTTTCTAGTGATGAGCACATAACTGTCTAGTGACAGATGCGTTGTCAATTCAGACCATAAAAAAGGATTATATTTATAATGTGTCTTTAATGTGGCAAAAGATTGATAAATCATTGTAGTTCTGAGATGCAAAATAGTCCCTAATGCATTGCAATGGACCCACCCATTGGAAGGCGGAATGGTACACTAAAAACATAATAGAATGAGATCAGGGGTTTTTACTCCTCTGAACCACACGGCCGCCCACGTCATTTTGTAGGCAGACATATCATGCATGCACACTCGTACAATGACACAGGTACTTGTTTTCTTTTTAGTTTCCAATCCGAGTTGGATCAGCAGCTAAAAAGAAAAGAAAATGCACAAAAGTGTTATTCTTGCTTTTCAAAGTGGGTGGGCGGAGGAGCAGAGGCCACACAGGGAAGGGTGGGGCTTAGCCTCAAAGTACCATGAGCGGTGGCGTGGGTAATGGCAGAACACAAGGGACGGGGGTGCCAAAGCAACACAAGAGGGGATGTGAAAGCAACGGTGGGAGGGCTGGAAGAGAAACGAAAGCAAGGGGGGAGGGCAGGGGGAGGACATTATATTTAAGAGGAAAGCTATAAATGGTGAAAGGGAATTTATAGTCCCTTTCTCCCATAGTTTCCTTAGAAAGATTGAAACTTGATTACATGAAATGTTACTTTACAAACCTAAGTTTTACACAGTTGCTCTAAGTCTGAACAACCGTGAACTGAGCTATTTTTCTACATGTCAGTCACAAGTTAAATGTATATTTTTCTTCATATATGGTATTAACACAAAGATGACAGAGGCCTAACATAGATCTTGATCAGTATATCAAAATATTTAACCTTAATTAGACGAGAGGGTTGACGGAGAACAACACAAGTAGACATTGAGGTACATTCTGCACCAATCGTTTTCTAAGATTTATATAGAGGATATCAATTTCGGGTTGAGCCTTGGATCATCTGGTAGTAGGTTCCACAGTCTTGGTGCTAGGACGGAGAATGGCCGATACAGAGATATTTCACTGACACGTCACATTTGGTCATGGACAATGTTTTTGTTTTCAGCTGAAAAATATTTTCAATCGGTCCGGGATTCGAGGTGATGAGACATACAACGGAGTTAAGTGAAATAAACTTTATTTCCTTTTGCAGTAAGTGATTGTTAAGGAATTACATCTTATCTGGTAGCCTATCATAAGAGGCACTCATTCAGCTACTTCAGATGAAGAAAGAAAGTCACTGGTCAGCATGAGTATGTAGGCTCTCTGGTAAGGCACATGTTCAGATTGATAGGTAGGGTCCTGTGCGAGTTAATCTTTCTGTGCAGAAGGTTTGGAGTGTGAGTGAAAGCCTGTTCAGATGCCTCTTTACCACTGGTAATGGAAGAGACGTTCATCTTTTCTTCATGAAAGCTGTAAATAAAAACGCAATTGTAAACATCACAAGCAATTTACCTAATCTTATTCTGTATTTATTGTATAAGTGTATAATTTTAAGAGCTGGGCTGACAAGTTTTGTTTGAGATACTTTTGCAATGTAATTGGTTTTAGGAAAGTAACACCTTTCTCATGTTTCCCAAAATATATTGCTTTTCAAATCAATGGAATTCCATGTATTCCATGTATGATATGACTTTCAGCCTACGACAGGGTTTCACAAGCCGTGCAGCACTACATGTACGCCTAACATACCTTTTCCACCTGAGAAATGCCTACTTTGTAGCATTCAGAATGCCTTAGCCTCATCTTATTGCTGATAATGTCTCGGTGGCAGCTGAAGTGAGTGTAAAAACACTACAAATCCAAGGCACGCTTTTTAAGGCTAACCGAAAGCATGTGGCCTACTTTATTTGCCAATAAACTAGCAACATGTTTCCTAGCAAGTCTTCAAACTGACAGTGTTCACTAGTGTATGACAACTGTTTGAATACATTTACATCAAACTTAGTTGAGGTTATCCAGAATTGTATTTATTTCCTTAGTAACTGAGTGACATAGAACATGTGGAGAGGATGTTGTGTTATGGCCAAAGATACTGACTTTGGGACTGGGGAACCATGTTCGATTCTTAACATCGGCTCTAGATCCTATGATTCTGGGCAAATCACTCGATCTCCCCATCCCTAAAAATTAATGTGACTTTGTGTAATGTAATGTAACTGGTGCTCATGTAAAGCGCTCCAGTATCTCCGGGTCGATTTCACGCTATATAAAACTACAAAACAAAAACTGAGAGCAGAAGGGAGAGGATGTCACATTACAGCCAGAGCTGCAAACTTTGGAACTGAGAAACCAGTTTCAGTTGAAGAACCATCGACTCAACATCCTGTGATTTTGAGCAAATCACATAATCTCCCCATGCCTAACCTTGTATATTGCAACTTGTCCTCATGTAAAGCGCTCCAATGCCCTTGGGCCATGTTTGCGCTATATGAAACTGAAACCAAAAAAGACTAGTGGAAAGACAATTTGATATGTCAGGTGGTGAATTGAGCTGAACTCAATCAAGTGATGATGGTTCTTTGGTGATGGATAAGGTTTGTTCAAAGAGCATGGGAAGAAAGCAAGGGGAGTACCAAGGCATTGCACATTCGTCACTCACCATATGTAAAGCTGGAAAAGCACTCTGTCGTCCACCATACCAATTCTAATCTGCCACTCTTTGTAGTAAACAAGAGCAGGCAACTGGACGACAAGTTAGATTATTGGTTCTTAGTATTTACTTGGGGCAGAAAAAAGTATTGCAGACTTTCCTCAAAAGAACTCAAAATGCAACTAATTTCTCGAACCACCCTTGCTGTTCCATGTATATTATGTGCACCCCGAGAGCCCTAATCACAACAGAGCCCTAATCACAACAGAGCCCTAATCACAACAGAGCCTCACGTTCTCAATTGGTGAAAAGTTCAAAGTTCCTGTTTGTGTGCTATTTTATGGTTAGTTTATGTTTTTCTACTCTAAAAAAATAGTTTTAATTTGTTCTGCTTAAATGCACTTTCCGGTTCGTCCGACGATTTTGGGAAATAAGCGAACAGGTGTGAAAGGAACCCCTGTGCCTCAGCATGAGTTTGAAGAACTTAATTGCATTGTTAGGGCTGGCTTGACAGCTTAGTTATCAGCATGACGAATTTTCATCATTTCGTCATGTTATACATGAAGGGTGGTTTGGCTTCACCCAGAGGAGTATTACTCTCTCACCTTCCTACTCCTCTGAGGGACATTCATCTCTGAAAAATACGCTGTCATCCCAGATACAAGTCTATATTTCTTACATGCATTTTGTATACTTTGTAAACCAAACTCAATCCTTTTTTTATATTTTCTTTATTGCAGTAAGATTTTTAGGTTTTTTGTCAGGTCTCTATTATGAGTCATCACCACAACCATCACCACCACTCTATTACTGCCACTGTTAACACCATTACCAATTTCACCATGACCATTTCATTCACCATTACCACCAGCACAGCATCTCTGAGTGCCTGTTTGTGCATGTTTTCCCACATGGAAGCCAGACCTATTGGCATTGCCAGTGCTTGTTATGATTTGAGTTGGGGATGTCTAGCTCTTGTCTAGGGGCTGGTTTTAATTATATTTTTGTCATAGAATGCGTTTTTGTTCACATTTGAGAATGAGTGGCTAACTTTGTTGTGGACCTGTGAGAAATATGTGTGAATCAAACTAAATATCACGAATTTACTGAACAGACAGACCATGGAGATCACTCACAAGGCATAAAAAGCTGGAATAACAGGGCGTTTTTCGTGGTATTGAATAACTGGATGTCTCTTCTGGATTGGGATTAATTATCAGATGACGATTGCCCCTCATATGCCTGCTATTTTCAAAGTAAACAGCTAGACCTTGTTATCATAATATCGTATGCGTTTTTGGTTACCTCAAATGTTGCTTTAATTATTGATAATATTTCCTTTTAAGTAACAGCCAGCGAACTCATATCATATTACGTAGGGAATCCTGTTTTTGCAAGACAGAATAGGAGTTAGGAATCCTTTTTTTCCAAGGCACATCTTTTAGATTTGTAGATATGTATTGTAGCTTGTTCAGATGCCTACACAGAAAAGACACCCTTAACAATCTTTTATAAGTTATATATCAGCTTGTATATACATTTATATGTGTATATACTGGAATACGAATACATTCAAAATTAAAATAAAAAGCAAAAATGAGAAAACACCATATCTGCTTTCGTCAGTAAGACCAGTTAAAGTAATTGTGTAAACTTATTATGAGAGGGGGAACAAGATGGCAGCCAGCTAGTGGCTGCCTCAGAGGTAACTGTGATCCTCCCATCCCACGGTCCTCACTCGAGATTCACTGCTTTGTTTCTGAGCCTTAGAGCAGGGGCATACCTGCCAGTTGTGCAGCCAATGCAATGCACCGGGGCCCAGAGGTGGGAAGGGGCCCAATACAACAGCCCCTTGAGCCCTGAGAGGGCCCCTAAATAACCATGCAGGAGTTCTGAAGGTAAAGAGCATTAAAGATTGCTTTAAATTTAGTTGTTATCTTTTCACATTTGCTGTGCTTTCAAAGACAGAGGTCAAATGTCAGCCTTGTCTTCTCACAACTTGCTGATTATTCTTTTAACATGGAGACTGGTGTTCAGGTTTCTTTCGCTGACTGCAGTGTGGGTATTTTGTAAAGTGAACTATGTGAAAATCTTGCTGGTGTGAAAGAAAAGGCTGTAGGATGTCGTTTTCTTCTAAAACACCACACAATTTAAATACTATAAATGAACTATTTCAAAATAAATAAACAGTAAAAGTCCAAATGAAGCACATTTCTTTTAGTTCGTAAGTGTGATAGAAACAAAGATTTTCACAGGGTCAAAACAAATCAAGGCACTTTACTTGGTAATGAGCAAATGACAAATATTCGCTGAAACCCAATTTCCATACATCATAGTTTGTGCGTTATATACTTTTAGCAGTAAAATTGTATGTCTTTAAAATTTTGTGGCAATTTCAATTGGAAACATGCTGTCTGTAAATGACGGTGGCTACCACACCATGCTTTAGTAATATATTTGTGATAGTGTGCTCCTAAATGCAACACCAGCTACATACTACATGCTTACGACTCTCCTCCTGTAAGGGCGTGGCTCATTTGCGACACTTGTTCTTTGTGTGATGCATTGGATTTTTAGGTCTCGCCCTGAAGCCAGCGCTTGCGCTGGGTCTGGGCGAGACATTTTGTAAGTGGGCTTTCGGAAATGCGACCACTTTTTTTTGGCCTGGCCTAGAGCATGCGGGTACGCGCACAGTAACGCGCATTCCTCGCATGCTCCAGGCCATCTGGATTTCCTCTTTATTGCTCCTCCCCCGCCCCCACCACAGAGCGCGTCTAGCGGCCGCGCGGCCGTGTCACTTTCACGGCCGCGCGTCACTTGCTCTCCGGCTGCTCCCCTTCCCCCACCACAGCGCGCGGCCAATGCTTGTTTTAACTTTGTTTTTTTTTCTAACTTTGAAACTGAGCACAGCGCCCACTTCAAGGACACCGCGCTCAGTGTTGAAGTTAAGAAATATATCAAGAAACCGAGCGCGATGTCCATGAAGCGGCGCCGCGCTCAGTTTTAAACTTAAGCATTTGCAATGCAATCGGACCGATTACATTGCAAATGCTTGTTTGTTTTGCATGCGCGCGAATAGACCTGTGAGCACAATTCCTGAATCTGAACACATCACTTTATTATACAAAGCAGACAATACATACGCTAAAGCTGCGAATAATAAACCCATCCTCGGCCGTGCAAAAGTAAAATGGGTCCCGTGTGTGTCTGGGGTCCCGTGCGTGCGGCGCTCCGAGTGTCGAGGTCCCGTGCGCAAGCTTTCACCAGTGTTTATGAAGCTGAGCAGTATCGGGACCCAGGCACAGCTCCCACCCCTCTCTCTTCCTCCAAACATCCCCTCTCACAGCTCTTGCCCTCACTCGCCACCACTAAAGGCATAGGGGAAATGTGTCAGTCTGTCTGAAAACACAACATGTGCCTCCCGAGGAAACACATCGAAATGGCCTCTTAATTGTTCTTTCTCAGTCTAAAATCTTTCAATTTGTATGGGCTGGTGTAGCACCTCCTGCACCCTGTGCTGCAGTGCCGCTGTGTGACATACAGATGGTTAAGAATTGTTCATTCTACATTTCGGCAATTGTTTGGCACTGTCAGTCCCCAGACCGGTTAAAGCGCTTTCATTGTTTACACTTCTTACAATTATTGGGGAACTGAGGGTGGGCACTTTGATTCCTTGCCTCGTGCACGAGTATCCCCGGAGCCCCCCCCCCACCCCCTTCACTGAGAGGGTGTGCCTTGCGTCATGTCCAACCACCCGCTAACACGAGTGGTCAGTTTGGCACAGACCAGTGCTTGTCTTCCATACCTGCCCTTCCCTTCTCCACTTCCTATTTCCGGTTTTCTCCTCTCCCTCCCCATTGGCCTCGCAAGCTCACCTTTACTTCCAAACCTCCCACATACCTTTCATTCCACCCCTTTCGCCGGCCTGCCTAGCTTTAATTTCCAGTAGAGAATGCTCTAGCAACTGAGGAGCCTGCCGGGGGTCACTCGCTCCACCTCCAGCCAGAGGTTTACGTCCTCCCTGGGCTCGCTTTCTCTCTGTGTCAGCCTGGGCCGCTCCCTCCCTCTAGCCTCCTCCCCCTTCGTCTCGCCGTGCTTTTTTTCCCCCTTTTCTGAATGACGGGAAATTCAAGGTGTGCACAAGTCTGTGATGACAAGGGAGTGTGAAACTTTGGTGGAGATTAATTTAAAAACTGAACGGAGATTGGGTGGGGGGAGGAGTGGGTTTATTTACTGAACTGACGTGAAACCGAGGTCGGTTATGGGCGACTTGCTGTGTGTCACTAACAGCGCCACGGGCGCCTTGATTGTTGAACGAAACAGGTGGGAGCCGTAGGAATCCTGTCACCTCAAACTGTCCGCCTCTCAAAGAATTAATCGGAGGCAACGGTTTAACCTGAAGGTGAAAAGATTACGTATGCCACACACAGGAGTCGTTCGCGATTTGTATTGTCAGACTGAGAAGGAGCGCGAACGCGCAACGATTTCTCCTTCTCCTAAGCAGCCGGTGCTTCCTGAAGTTTCTTAATGCTGGTCTTGGCAAGGTGAACAGGCAACATGGACAGATTCCGCTCGGTAGGAATGCGCCATACTTATTTGTTAAAAAGCGATTTTCTTTTAATACAAATCAGGCCTAAGCAGTAGTTGTTTGTATAGGGGTCCGTAAAAACTGATGACAGGCCTGGTGCTGCTAGACGATCCTCATGCTCTGCCTTGCACCCTTCTCCCCTTCCACCTTGCACCCTTCTCCCCTCCGCCTTGCACCCTTCTCCCCCTCCGCCTTGCACCCTTCTCCCCCATTGCCTTGCACCCTTCTCCCCTCTGCCTTGCACCCTTCTCCCCCTCCGCCTTGCACCCTTCTCCCCTCCGCCTTGCACCCTTCTCCACCTTCAACCCATATCCCCCTTTGCCTTGCACCCTTCTCTGCCTTGCACTCTTCTCCCCCTCCCCCTTGCACCCTTCTCCCCCTCCCCCTTGCACCCTTCTCCCCTCCCCCTTGCACCCTTCTCGCTCTCCCCTTGCACCCTTCTCGCTCTCCCCTTGCACCCTTCTCGCTCTCCCCTTGCACCCTTCTCGCCCTCCCCTTGCACCCTTCTCCCCCTCCCCCTTGCACCCTTCTCCGCCTTGCACCCTTCTCCCCTCTGCCTTGCACCCTTCTCCCCTCTGCCTTGCACCCTTCTCCTCTCTGCCTTGCACCCTTCTCCTCTCTGCCTTGCACCCTTCTCCTTTCTGCCTTGCACCCTTCTCCTCTCTGCCTTGCACCCTTCTCCCCTCCGCCTTGCACCCTTCTCCCCTTCTCCCCTCCGCCTTGCACCCTTCTCCCCTCCGCCTTGCACCCTTCTCCCCTCCGCCTTGCATCCAAGCTTTGGCATAGCCAATAGGTCTCTCCTTTGGGACCTTACAAGTGTTTAGCCATGCAACAGTTGATTTTGTTGCACCAAAGATATTGTGCTGCATAACTAAATACTTAGAAGGTCCCAAAAGCGAGACCTATTGGCTATGCCAATGCTTGTTCAGAATTCCTATGGGTTCAGTGATGTAACATTGATGGCCGCACCACTTTTCTGAAAATTGTTCCAACACCTCTGCCTACTAGAGCCACAGGAGCTCTTAAAGCACTGGGAGCTTGCCGTTAGCTCCGTCTGATTCCCACCTCTGCAGGAGTCAAAATCAGAGCAGCACCTCAGGGGGCACTGCGAAGGCCTCATTGTGCACACACTGAATGGACAAGCAGCGTGCATACTCTCTTTTGTAAATGCATTGTGCACCATCCGGCTCCAGCTGCCTGATGCTGGCAGAGATCACACAAGCATTTACAGTGACATAGGTCTCACATTTAGAGAGTTTGAGCTATTGGAATTGTAAATGCCAACAGCTTAAACTCTTGCAAATGTGAGAACTATGGCATTGCAAATATTTATTTTTGTTGTTAAAGCCCCCTTGCCGCACTTTCACGTGCATGAAGACCATGCCCCTTTCTTTAAAAAAGCTGTGTCTAACAAAAGGTGCGCAGCCGCTATTAAAGTGAAACCGCGGCATGGGGGCTTTTACAAAAAAAAAGCATCTGTTTGTCAAACAAATGCTTTTTTTTGGTAAAAGCCCCCATGTCACGGTTTCACTTTAATAGCGGCTGTGCACCTTTCCTTAGACGCAGCTCTTCTAAAGACAGGGGCGCGGCCTTCATGCACGTAAAAGTGCGGCATGGGGGCTTTGACAATAAAAATATTTGCAATGCCATAGGTCTTGCATTTGCGAGAGTTTAAGCTATTGGCATTTACAATGCCAATAGCTCAAACTCTTGTAAATGCGAGACCTATGGCATTGCAAACAAGCGGCCGCCATTTTCCCGGCTGCTTGTGGAAGAGCACATGGCACGCTGAATGTAAGGAAAGCATGTTGTGCGTGCAGCAGGGCAAAACCCATTAAATAAAATAGTGCTTACAGACGAATTAAAACATACCGTGTTGCAACAGAAGTAAAAGAGCCAGTCGCCATGGAAGGTTTCAAATGAAGACAAGGCGGTACTAAGAAGGGACTAACAAGGCGATTAAGGAATCAGAAGCCAGCATTTACAAAGGACAAGGACACAAGCCAGTGAAAAATATGGGCAGAGAGTGGGCGGGGCTTCAAATCCCTAACTCAATACAGCATGACTCGCAGAGCAGCGCATGCGCTGCTCAGGTTCGATCTAAAAAGTAGTTATGCCCATGCTGCTGAGTGGCTTTTGAAGACAAGACAGTGACAATAAGCACTGTGTTCAGTATGATAGGTGGAGGGCAGAGGATGGCAGTTAATAGAAGAACATAGACTTACTTAGGACAGAGTGCTGGAACTGGGAAAATAAATGATTTGAGCATTGTTTGTTTCATTTTATGCTAAATAAAATGCACCAGTAACTTTAAACAACTTCTTGGGTGGTTACTGCACAATTCTTCCTTATTTTAAAACAAGAAGTAGGAATAGTTATCCTTCTGCTACCCATGTAAACCGGGCAGAATCTTGAAAACAAGATGTTGCTCCCCAGAGCAAGATACTGAGAGCGGCATACCTGTGTGTGAGCAGTGTGCTTGTGAGTGCAGGATTGCCACTATATTTTGAGAGTGCATTTTGAGGGATGTACCTGTGTGAATAAAGGATAAACATTGTGCTTTGTGAGTACAGGGTAAGTGGTCTACAGGTTGAAGTTTGAGTGAAATGTGAGTAAAGAGTGAGTCATAGGTCTGTGTGAGTGCAGCATGAGGGATGTGCCTATGTGAGGGCAGCAGTGTGAGTATAGGGTCCCTGCATGGTATGTCTTTGTGTGCATGCACTTTACAAGGGCCAAACCTTTTGGCTTTTTAGGTTTATGGTTTTGACTTTCAGAAGTGCAGGGAGTGGAAATACAATAGTGTGTTGATGACAATGGTAGCGAGTTTTGATATGGCCGATGCAGATGCCAAAGGAGATTGAGGAATGTCAGGGGCAGCTGACAGACTGAGATGTCACCCCAGCCAGGGGGGCCCAGTTAATTTGCTTGCACTGGGGCCCATTGTAACCTAGCTACGCCACTGCCTAAGAGAGGCTTGTAGTATGCAGAACTGAGGAAATATTAATCTGATACCCTGCGACATAGCCTTAAATGACATTGCGTTGTGATTTTCTGGCTCCTCTTTGATGAAGATCCTCACTTGGATTCTCACCAAAGCTAGGGAGTGTGGGAGGGATACTGAAGCACTCTGCAGCTTTTTAGTAGTATGGTCACAGCTCTGTAACGCGCACCCCCGAGTACATTGCCCCTTGCAGCTCTGAGGTCATACAGCCTCAAATAGTGGGGCGCAAGAAAGGTTCAGTGAGACCACTGGTCAGGTTGACCTGGCAGAGAGCTAGACCCGCCGCACTGTGCACTATGATAAAGGTCATTAAAATTCAAAGAATACCTTCACAACAAACGTCCAACATTAGTACCATGACAGGGATACAAAGTTACTGTGGCGAAGCTCCTCTATTGTCCTCCCAATCTAGAGTGGGCTGAAGGAAGCGAGGGGAAAAGATCTCTCCTGAAGTCAAAACCTCGATAGAGTTTCTGATTCGCTTTTGCAAGATGGGACTCTCCGCACCAAAATAGCTGCAAGTGTACATCTCAGTGGTTAGGAATCCTGGGAACTCTGTAGTGCAAGTCATCTGAGAATAACAACTATGCAGTGGACTCTAGTGGATTCAAGACTGCTGACCCAGACACAGACGAAGAAGATGCTAATTACCAGGAGAGAACACAACTTCAAGTAGAGCCATTAACAGATGAGGAGCAAGGAGAAAGGAACGATGCGGAGAACATAGAGATGCAAAATGTCCAGGTCCATGTGCAAGCACTGCAAATTATTACCTCTGCAATCACATTGACTAAAGCAAGTAGTGCATTTCCCCTGATTGAACAGCCCTCCTTTCCCACAAATAAGATCGATTCAGCATATACCCAGTAGTAGGGGCATTAAATATAAGAGAAAAAGAATTTAGGGCATGCCCCAAGAATAACAAATCTGATACAATCCCTGATGCATGAAATAAACCTGGGAGCTAATTACACACAAGGCGCACTTTTCCTATTTGCGCCACAGCACTCCTTTTAATAGGCACGCCATACGCA
Organism: Calotriton arnoldi; assembly: GCA_963921515.1. Classification (NCBI taxonomy): domain Eukaryota; kingdom Metazoa; phylum Chordata; class Amphibia; order Caudata; family Salamandridae; genus Calotriton; species Calotriton arnoldi. The sequence continues at coordinate 660,268 of CAWUFW010001915.1, forward strand.
AACAGGGAAAGTGCACCCTATTACCTCAGGGCAGCTGTGAACTGGTGCTGCCCTGGTGGCAGTGCATTCAAGTGGAATATGGAGTGGCTGCTTCAAAGCTGCTCCGTTTTTCAGGCAGTGGGTGACTGCATCCAGCTGCAGGGTGATGTCTCAGGTGGGGTCCACAGGACACCCTTTCCCCTCCTCTAGAGATCAGCCCTCAGGGGGTGCACTGACAGTGCGCATCCTGACGTCTTCTTTGTTTTTGTGCCTGTGTCCATATTAAGGTGTGGGTGCAGAGACAAAAAGATTACCTCGTTTGCATGCCCCCATGCACATGAATGAATGTACTCTTGACATAGCGCTGGTGCTACATGTGCTCCAGCACTATCAAAATTACAGAAGGGGCCGCACAAGCATCTGTGGCCCCTCAAGCATCTACAGCCCCTTCTATAATACAAAGTTACCCCGGGGGAGCACAAACTGGGTGCACATGCCTGTTGCACCCCCCTGGGCACATTCTATAATACAGCCACTAGTCCCAGTCCTGGTAGTATGGCTATTAGGGATAAAAAATGCACGTCTTATCTCAAAGGGAAACATGATGGCGGGGTATAGTTGGCATTACAGAAGGTTAAGGACGCTCACCCTCCAGGGATGCTCCCATGAGAAGAAGCCACTTCTGAAGACTTACAAGAAGCATTCCTTTCATTTACAGACACTGCAGATGACCTCTCTGATTCACGTCTTGATGAGGAAATAGCTGTCCATAAGAATGCACTAGCTATAAATCCATGGGGAGAAGTAATGGAAAAGACTTAAAAATAGGTGCTGTGGACTTGCAATCAGAGAGTAAAAAAAGAAGGAGGTATTGTAATAGAACAATATGCCTAATGAATTAACCTTAATTCTATATTTAACTATCACAAAGCAAGCTGGAGACATCGGAGGTTCTAACGTAATAATGGGGGACCCCCTCTAGATAGAGTAATTTAAGGTCAGGGAGAAGAGGGGAAAACAATAACACAATATAAAGGAGCTCCCTCGTGACCTATTTGTGAGTTACTTTCAGCATGGGCTTACATAGTATATCTGAACAACAACAACCTATAAAGAGAAGACATAATAACTCTAAAAAAAAATGTGTTAAACTTTTTATTTATTTCAATTTCAAAAATTTCTTTACTTTTTTATTTTTTTATTTTTTTGTATAAATACCAGAATACTTTTTTAAAGCACTTACATACAATAGAACATAATAGTTACATAAAATGTTAGATACAACAGGTTTAAATTAATAACCCCTGAATGCAAATTCATGAAAAAAGAAAATCTTTCATTCATACTACACTACATACATACCACCTCATACATGCTCATACACCATCCAAAACAATGCATATATCTGGAAAATGGGAGACAACAGATGACATAGTCTCTGTGACCAATAGAGTTGGCTGCAAACAGCAAGATCTAAACGGCATTGGTTGCAGCGAACCAACATTTATTGCTATCTTTGAGCTGATCACAGCACAATGCAAAGATAATAGAAAAGATCATTTAGCAGTTAAAGCAGCCAACTTGAAAACTAAGGCGGCCACCAGGAAAGTCTCCAAACTGGTGTGTCCACTTGTACAAGGCTAATAGAGATGGAACAAATAACTGAGCTCTTGGAAGAAACCATGTATGAGAAGAATATTGTTTTGTTGAGCAAGTAAATAGATATGGATTGTAAGCTGAAGGACATGTAAAATTGACTTGGTCCTAGGAATCCCAAAATTAAATGAGGCGAAAAAGGCTTTATTGTTCAGTTGTCCGAAAGACCTGCAAAAACTTAGCAGACTGGGACATGGATAGTCAGATCCAAAGGGCAAATTCCTATCCTTATTGGAAAAGCCCAGGAATCTTAAACCTAGAGGAAACCTAGAGCAATCTTAATTCATGTTGGTAACTTTTTGCTTTGCTGGCTCATATACAATCATGCACAGCCTGTTAATCAACCCTTGTTTGAAGAAATTACATTTTAGTTGCACACAAATTCCTTTAATGGCACAGGGTAGCACTGGTGGAAATTATGGCAGATGACTAGTCCCCTGCAGGAACTTTATGCCACGGTGTACATACAAGAGCCTCCAAAATTGAAAATAATTGATTGTGGGTATACCATATTTTGTACCTCTGAATTCCAAGCACAGGAAGTGATTAATAACTGGAAGATTGGGGGTATTCCTGGTGAATAGTTGCACAATACTTGGGTGATTTGGGATAAGGTTGTGAAAAGCAAGAAGAAAATATGAGATTTAGGACATTAATGCTGTTCGTACAAATGGTTAAATTATGAAAGTTAATGGGGGAGTCATTAAGTACTGCAGTTTACTTGGGCCTATTATTTTTTACTTTTCTCCCTATTTTTCTGAATTATTAATGAGGTATAGCCATATTATAAGGCAGTACACCCTTCTTGACTGAGCACTTTAAGGAGAGTCTACCTCCAATCGCTGTTGTTGACAACAAGGATTGTGGGTGATTTTTCCTGGAGTGGCGGAGGGAACCCCAACTTACAACTGGGACTGGGAGGATGGTGTAAGAGGAGGTTTGGCATGGAGAAAAAAAGGAAACACCAGAAGCTAGTCATGTCAAAAAGGAAGTCAAGAGAGATTGTCTTAGGATCCTAACCTGGAATATTAATGGACTGGATGCAATGACTAAGATAAGGGATGTAAGCATTTGAGACAATAGGGGTTGATGGGGCATAGTTGAATTAAAGCCTGAGAAACAACACGGAATAATTTGTTTAGTCTATAGCCCTAATAGAGACTACAATGAGATATTATTGCAGCTACTGCTGGAATTAGTGGAATGGAAAGGTCCATTAATATTCTGTGTAGACTTCACTGTACCATTAACAACTGATATGACAAGTAAAAAGGGAGTGTAAACAAAATGCAGTGGACACTGGCAGCTATAAACCATAGTAAGGAGTCTTCAATCTAAAAGACAGCTGAAAAGCTTGAAAAGGGAGATACACTAGATATGCATTCTAGTCCGATCCACACAGGCAATACTCCAGAATAGGTGTAATTTTCTGCCACCCTGGCCATGGTGTCATGGTTAGACCATACCAATACAACCTAAGATTATTTTAGACCACAATCTGGTTTCTGTTGATGTGACTTAATTCACTCTCTCTTCTCATGCCAGTTATAATAGCTGGAACTTTGATCAGTCTCTTGATAGGTCTCTATTGTCCGACCCAAAATATTTGAGCTAAACGATTCTTAATATCCGAGAATTTCTATACTATGGGGAAAACAAAAATAGTTCAAAGAGAGATTGCTCAATTAAGGGATTTATCACTGCAAATCAAATTACATCATAGATGAAGTCTGTGGAAATAGAAGTTTGCAAGCAAATAGATGAAATTTTAAACAGCCAAATACGTATGCTGTTTATGAAAGACTATAGGGATAATGCAAGTAAAGCTTACCATGCTCAAAGACTTGGTCTCTCATTACATTTAGGCAATGGGTCGAATCCTAGGGTTTAAATTCAAGGAGCAGAATTATAAAACTCCATTGACAATTAAACGAAAATGAAATTGAGATATGTGAATCTACAGGTATCTTGATAACATTTTAAAAGTCCTACTCACACCTACGTAGAAAGGCTATCCTAAAACATTAAAGAGTAATAAATATATTGGATTCCAAACAAAGCGGTAGTTTTAGCACCTAGTGACACTGCAAGATTTGAGGAACTCTTCACAATAGAGGAAGTAGTTACAACCGTTAAATCACATGAAGGAGCGAAAGCTGCTGGAAGCGATGTGATTCGTTCTAAAATTTCAAAACTGTTTCTGAAAAATAGCCCCCTTTTTCCTACCAGGGATAAATAACTTGGAAGGCAAACTTGCACCCCTCCCTTCTTGTTTGGAGATTAATATTGCTATTTTTCAAAAAAAGAATAGGGACCCAAACTGTGTATGTCATATCAACCTCTTTCCTTGATAAATTCAGATGCCAAAATCTATGCCAAAAATAGCTAATGAAAAATAAGTAAGATAGCACATTTTCTTGATTCAATTCAAAAGTACTATTTTCTATCCAGAGACACTACTGCACATTAATATGGCCAGCCTTAGACTTCATGTTGCTGAATCGAAGGGCCTAAGTGCTAGGGTGATTCTTTTAAATGCCGAAAAGGCAATTGACCTGGAGTCCTAACGCTGTTTTGTGGATAACAATGATAAAAATGTCATTCAGAACTCTATGCTTGCAACAACTACTGCTTCTGTAGGAAGGCTTCAATGCAAGAGTAGTTAGCATTGATGTATGTAAATTAATGGAAAAACGAAAAATGAGAAACCACATTGGAGGAAACCAATTAATACAAAAACAATTTTAAGGAAAGACAATTTTAAGATGCTACAAATACATCAAAAATGTAAGAAAACATTTTAAAGGAAAGATGATTTTAAGGAAAAATTTTAAATTACGTTAAACTTGGGAAGAGTTTAGGAGTGATGAGGGGTTTTTAGCGCTCAGGTATGGGTGGAGTTTAAGGGTGATGAGTGTTTTTTTGGTTATCATGAATGTGTGGAGTTTAGGGAAGGTGCAGGGTTTTTGGGTTCACAGATGGGTGGAGTGTAGGGGTGTTGAGCGGTTTTAGGGTTCAGTGATGGGTAGGGGATAGGGGTGGTGAAGAGTTTTTAGGGTCAGGATGGGGTGGAGTTTTAAGGTGGTGAGGGGTTTTAAGGATTTAGGGATGTGTGGAGTTCAGATGTAGAAAGGATTTTTTAGGGTTCAGGGATGGGAAGAGTTTAGGGGAGGTGAGGGGTTTTTAGGGGTCATAGATGGATGGAGTTTAAGGGCGTTGAGGGTTTTTTTAGGGGTCAGGGATGGGTAGAGTTTAGGTGTGGTGAGGGGTTTTAAGGGATTAGGAATGTGTGGGGTTTAGGCGTAGAAAGGGGTTTTTAGGGTTCATGTATAGGGGGGATGTAGGGGTAGAAAGGGCTTTTAGGGTTCAGCAATGGGTATAGTTTAGGGGCCAGGGAGACGTGCAGTTTAGGTTTAGTGTGGGGTTTTAGGTTTCTGTGATGGGTGAAGTTTATGGGTAGAAATAGCTTTTAGTGTTTAAGAATGGGTGTCTTTTAGGAGTGCTGAGGGTTTTTTAGGGGGCAGGGATTGATGATGTTTAGGGATTGTGAGGGGTCCGAAAAGGATGAAGTTTAGGGGTGGTGAAAGGTCAGCAAATTGAAAGCATCTGAAATAATTGTTTGACAGTGTAAAAGGTATAATCCTGAAATAATGTCATCTGAAGTAAAGCACTGATATAAATACATCAGACAAATGTTTCTGAATGTAAGACCTGCAACCACTGTATTTACATTTTAAACAATAACCATGCAAAAGCCAATTTCGAACAAAAATACATTCAAGGAATACGTTTCTATGAAATGGTAAATGCCATTCATTCTGAAAATTTCCATTAAACAGTTTAGGTGAAATGGTTTCTCAGTAATGATATTCCATTAAATCGTTATTCTATGAAATCACATACAACTGTTAGCTTGAGTACATTGCCAGAAAAATGTAACATTATTCGTGGAACCTTCAGGAGATGCCTGATATGCTCTGTACTTAGAACAATACTTATTGCATCTACCTAAAGCTAAGGATATGCCACAGCCGCATTAAATGATGGAGAGTGCAAAATTGTGGCATAATCTGACAATATTTCAGTGTTTACAACAGGTCCTTCTAATGCAGTGTGCACTATAAAGAGGCAAGCTCAGGATTGCCAACAGATATCAGGTTACCTTCTTAATTAGGCCAAAACCTAAATACTCTGTAATCGGAGAAGTCTAGTGCGAGGTCAAGATATGCAGAGTCTGCAACATGCTTGGGTGTTAGAATTACACCAAGAGTAACTGAAATGATCAACCTGAATTACAAATCTTTAATAAAGAAATAAGCTGTTATTCTGCAGAAATGGAACAGCCTCCTGATCGGTTTAATTGGTTGTTGTAATATTATAAAGATGATTGTGCTTCTACAATTCATGTATTCTTCTAAAATAATACTGCTATTAGTTCCTGCTATGTTATTTTCAAGTGCTGAGGCCACATGGAATCGTTTTATTTAGGGATAGAAAAAATATACCATGGCGGACACTTAGTCTCACGCCACTTCCCTTAGACTGAGGAGACTAGGCTTTTTCCCCAATTTAAAACTGCATTATTGGGCCTCACAAGGGGATAGAATTGCTCAAGTGATGAATTGAAAACAGACTGGTCACGTATTGATCTGTTCCCTGGTGAAGTCCTGTTCAGTTCTTCTTACTATATAACAACAAGATTTATGACACTAGCAGTATTTTGCCAATTATGGAAATAATATCAAAATACTTAGAGATTTCGAAGTACTTCGTTATGGCACAATCCTACCCTCCCAGATGTATTTAGAGCCACAGCAACACGATCATGGCAACAGATTTCACTCTGATTTATGGTTCATTTGTACAGTCAAGGGGCTATTCACTCCTTTGAAGAAAACAAAACTCAATACACCCAGATCACAACTAGTCACTTAAAACAGAAGAACTCCCTTTTGCAAACGATTCCTTTAATGGAGATAAAATTAAACAACTGTAAAAACTACTTATGCAAAAACTAGAATATTATGATCTGGGAATTTGGGCATAGACGTTACCATGAATGCAGTGATGCAAAGTATTTGAACTTTTGTTTCTTCAAAAAACATATTTTGATCTGTAGTGTCTCTATATATGTCACAATACTTGTAACCAAGTAAAAAGTCCATCAGACATAAGAGAAAGAAGAATCCTTCAGTAGCAACGGAGACAGACCAACTGAAAAAAAAGTAGGTCTTCTCAGTCAATGTAAACATAATGCTGTTCACATAATTGTTTCCATACTGAGAGTAAACATTGCATATATTCCTTATGTATATTCTATAAGTTATAAGACCAGGAAACTTAACTGTAACATCATTTAAAAAACCCACTAGATGCGGTTGGTGGTTTATGTACAATCATGTGTTAAGCATGATGTTGACCGACAAGTGTGTACACAGCTATATATGAATAAAACATTATATGTTAAGTTGACCTGCAGACAGTGAAATCCCAAAACATTATGGATCAATTGTGATTGATATTTAAAATTTCAAGGACTTGCATTCTAAAGGAACAGATGGAATAAATAACCACGCCGCCAACACAGGTTGTGCTTGCTCATGTAAAGGAATTTAAATAATCCAGCAGGTTGTTTTCCATTCTCTACTTAAAAAAATGTATTTAGACCCTCTTTAAAAAAAAATTTAAAAATCTAATCTTTGTAAGGACTCGGATAAACATAAATTGAAAGAACATTATATTATTCAAAACCTAAAATCTACTGCAATTCGCCAGTTCTTTTTGTCTACACAATCATAGATCCCCATACTTACATGTACTGTTCGTGACCTTAGACAGGACATCTTACGTCATTACAATTGACATCATTGATTACAGCAATGGTGACTTTGCCAATGACTTCATGAAATATGCAGGCCATTGCCGCTGTGCTCTGTGCCCTTATGTGCACTACAAAAGGGGCATGTGCCCCTGCATATAGTGAACCAAGGGGATGATCAGGGGTCATGCGTTCTGCATGCAACATACAGGACATGGCTGCATTACATTCCCTGTGTCCAGAGAGTAATGCACGGTTTTTTATATGCGCGGATATTGTCAGGTACTGAGTACTTGCACTTCTTTGAGAGGGAGAGTGCTTGATTCCGGTCCAGGGAAGACATGGCTTGGCAGTTCGGTCTGGACTGTTCCCATGAGGCACAGGGTCAAGACTGATTTGCATATGGCTATGTCTGAACTGGGTTGGCGTGGTGAAGCAAAATAACGATGGATTAAACCCAGATCTGTGACTGGGGGTGAATGTTTGCCAATGTGCAACATTCCGTCCATCATCTTGTGTGTTTTGCATTTCGCCCTAAGTGGGAAGGGTATGCCCAGACGTGGGTCCCGTGCTCACTACGCCACTGGAGTCAAGCTATCCTGGCTGATGAGGGCTGAAAGCCCGAAACCGGTCCTAGGATGCTTGATTCCGGTCCAGGGAAGACATGGCTTGGCAGTTCGGTCTGGACTGTTCCCATGAGGCACAGGGTCAAGACTGATTTGCATATGGCTATGTCTGAACTGGGGTGGCGTGGTGAAGCAAAATAACGATGGATTAAACCCAGATCTGTGACTGGGGGTGAATGTTTGCCAATGTGCAACATTCCGTCCATCATCTTGTGTGTTTTGCATTTCGCCCTAAGTGGGAAGGGTATGCCCAGACGTGGGTCCCGTGCTCACTATGCCACTGGAGTCAAGCTATCCTGGCTGATGAGGGCTGAAAGCCCGAAACCGGTCCTAGGATGCTTGATTCCGGTCCAGGGAAGACATGGCTTGGCAGTTCGGTCTGGACTGTTCCCATGAGGCACAGGGTCAAGACTGATTTGCATATGGCTATGTCTCGAACTGTGGTGGCGTGGTGAAGCAAAATAACGATGGATTAAACCCAGATCTGTGACTGGGGGTGAATGTTTGCCAATGTGCAACATTCCGTCCATCATCTTGTGTGTTTTGCATTTCGCCCTAAGTGGGAAGGGTATGCCCAGACGTGGGTCCCGTGCTCACTACGCCACTGGAGTCAAGCTATCCTGGCTGATGAGGGCTGAAAGCCCGAAACCGGTCCTAGGATGCTTGATTCCGGTCCAGGGAAGACATGGCTTGGCAATTCGGTCTGGACTGTTCCCATGAGGCACAGGGTCAAGACTGATTTGCATATGGCTATGTCTGAACTGGGGTGGCGTGGTGAAGCAAAATAACGATGGATTAAACCCAGATCTGTGACTGGGGGTGAATGTTTGCCAATGTGCAACATTCCGTCCATCATCTTGTGTGTTTTGCATTTCGCCCTAAGTGGGAAGGGTATGCCCAGACGTGGGTCCCGTGCTCACTACGCCACTGGAGTCAAGCTATCCTGGCTGATGAGGGCTGAAAGCCCGAAACCGGTCCTAGGATGCTTGATTCCGGTCCAGGAAGACATGGCTTGGCAGTTCGGTCTGGACTGTTCCCATGAGGCACAGGGTCAAGACTGATTTGCATATGGCTATGTCTGAACTGGGGTGGCGTGGTGAAGCAAAATAACGATGGATTAAACCCAGATCTGTGACTGGGGGTGAATGTTTGCCATTGTGCAACATTCCGTCCATCATCTTGTGTGTTTTGCAGAGTACCTGCACTTCTCAGCAGTGGTACAATACTTTTGAGAGGAAGAGTATCAGCACTTCTCAGAAGCATTTCAAGCACTGGTAATATGCACACAGCATGGCTGGAGGGCATGCTGTGTACGCAGGTTGTGCCCTTTGCCCATGTATGTGCCTAGCATAGGGTATAGACGAAGACAATGTACTATGTGAGCTGCACAATGGGATTGGCCACAGACTGTCCACTGTGCCATGTGTGAAGCACGGGTAATAGCTTATTTGATACCAGAAATGGTGTTCTAGGTGTAATTTGTGAACATCCAAACTATGCCGTCCATCGTTGATTGAACACTAACTCAACCCCTACTGCCCTTTGTTCAGACTTATGAACCCAATGGACCCCTGAAGTCGCCAGAAAAGGCAGCACATAGCGCTCTACAAAACTCCTAAAACAAAAAACCTAAGTAAGTGGTCCTTGGTTGGGGGTGGGTGTCTGGTATGATTTGGTAGCCAACCATAACTAGAGATTTTCATTCATTTGTAGGTATTAGATCAGTACCTTAACGTCCCTTTAATCGAAGTTGTTTTCAAGAAATTTGGAAGTGTTTTTTCCAATCTATCAAGCTCAAAATCTGCCCCTTGCTGGGCTCACCAAACCCTGCCGCATGCCAATTAATCCTGGGCCATAATCTTGTCTAGTGAGCACTTTCAGAGCTCGTTTAACACTCAATAGGAGGGGGAGAACTTGCTAAGAGTGCCCTTTGTTTTCTGGTAGTGAAGGGCACAGTTGTTCTGCAGTGATCGAGTGACGCTAGATATTGCAGTTATTACACAGCTCCAGGATGCCACATTGTTTTCAGTCACTACAGCAACAGCAGTGCATTTGCCTGCGCCTCTCCCTGTGGTGCTTCGCCTCAGGGGCCTCCTTGACACAGCGTAGGTTTTCGCATTCTATTTATAGCGGGACAATTTGATAATACAAAACAGCCACAGTCGCTCAACCTAATCTCCGCCTTCAGTTTGCAATAAATGCTCAATTGAGGGGAGGAAAATAGCGACTTAATTTAGACCATTCTTGATTTGGAAAGGGAACTTTGACAAAAACAGGGGCTCCTTCCAAAGCCGGCTGCAAAGGTCGTGGACTCTGAGGAAAAAATTAATTTAAAAACCGTGCTTTCTTTTTTATAGAAAGAACACGGTGTTCATTTAAGGGTTTGTTGCAAAAGTTCAGGAGCTCTTCTAAATCTTGGATTACTTTAAAAAAACAGGACATTTAGGGAGCGGTCTGCACCTCTCTGGAAGTGGGCGGGCTTCCATTCATGTAGTCATAGAAAGAGATTTTATCACAGCTACAGGGGGAAGGATTACGCCTCCACGGCGACCAGGAGACGTTGTTTGCCATTCCTGAACCTAATTTACAACATTGCTTTTTTTCCTGCGCTTTGAATGTGCCTTTCGGAAAATTCAGTAGCACATCTCAAGTCGCGGGTGATCCACGGGTTCTCAAACTAAAAGCTTTTTGAACCAGGCAGGCCACTTTATACTATAGGTGGGCGAGCCAGCAGATTAACAGGGAGAGCCGAGCCAGAGCCGAGCCAAGGGTCTGGCTAGGAATAGGATCTTAGAGCCCGTGCAGGAGCTGAGCCATGGAAATATTTGCTATGTAAATCATACAACAAACATGGCGTAAAATATGATAAAGTCTCTTCAAAATTCTTTAACATTTGGAAGCTTTGACACTAATAGGGCACATTATAGTATTGCACTGAGAAGTACTTATTAAAAGTGATACTTTTGTATAACTGAAAGTCTGAACTCACATATTTGAAAGTGCTTTCCTAAATGACAATGAAGAAAGCCATGATTTGTCCAGGTTTTCTGGTTCACTTTGTACAAGTCATCCACTAAACGGGTATCTATTTGTCTTTCCATATGTTAAGACTTTGTGTTTACCTCTCGTGCATTTTTCAGTAGTTTTTAAAATATTGGGCAAACACGAGCCGAAGGGTTATTTAAGCGCTTAACAATGGCACCAGTTACATTACACAAGGTAACATGCATTGTTTATAGGCATGAGGAGATTAAGTGATGTGCCCAGAATCACAGGATGTTGAACAATGCTGAGACTCGAACCGGGCTGCCCAGGTCCACAGCCAGTAGGTCTGACCATATCATTGCATCCTGCGTAGAGGAAAGCAGGCAGAAGCCACATGAAAGCTCGACTGGTTATGGGCTCGAGCTTCCAACAGGACCTCGAGCTGAGCCGAAGCCAGGCTTCAGGTTCGAGCATGGCTCGAGCTTTCAGTGGCTCGCCCACCTCTACAATTTACCAAGAATTGTGCTTCTTAACTAAGTCTCATGTGGACTACCAAAATACTGTGAAACATACGTTTCAAGAGCTGTAAACGTAATGTATTAAGTTGTTATGGTTAGTTCCCGAAACAGTTTTACTAGAAGTTATATTGTAACAATGATACATTAGTTACAAAGTTGTATTACTGGAATTTACTGTGAAAGTCTTTGTAGTTATGTGCTCAAGTTATAAAGAGGAAGATATCTGCACAGAACATGTGACGTGGAAAATGGAGTTGTAAAATGGATTTTGGAAATGGAATAAATGATATTGCATTCATAGAAGTCAATTTTAACAAATGTCAAGGGTAGCGGAGGGCAAATCATGCACCCCCTTGGGTGTAGCTACCATTGGTGCAGCAGGTGCAGCCCACCGGAGCCCAGAACCTTGAGGGGCCCATTGGACCTTGATAATTGCTGTACTTTACTGCTCCAACAACAGTCAAACTGCCATTTTTCTTGCTTGCACCAGGGCCCATGGCATCCGTGTTATTCTAATGTGCACTTTTAGCACCACCCAACATGCCTTTATTTGCTGACCAAGAGGCAGGGGAGAGGGGCCATTAACTAAATTACTAAATGTGAATGCAATGTTACTAGAGGCCTCTTTTCCTTCTGTTCCTGCACTGCACCATGACCCCTGAGGCTTAAAATATTAAAGGACAGTGCCAGGGATGCTAAAGGGCAAGCCAGCAATAGAGGCTCTTACCCCTGGCTGCTCCTGATGCCCTCATTATGAGTGGCTCAGAAAATGGCATAGATTTTCCTCACTCACAGTGTTACCAATCCTGGGGAATAGATTTAGGATATGGGAAAATTTGGGTGATTATAAGTTGGACCCCGAGAGTCCCCATATAAATTGTGAATTACTGGGTAAGATATTTAGTAAAATGTTTAAATCATGAGTATTATGAAGGGCTATAACATTTTTAAGTCCCTCTGTGGATTCTCTGTGTTCTGTGCCCATTCAGAGATGTGGTCTCCAAAAGTCTACTCACTTCTTTGCATCTCATGCCTTTCTGTTTTTTACAGGCATACATGCATTACTCCCATGAAATGTCTACTGGGGTACACATATAAAATGTCTGTCCGTCTACTACTGTGGAAGTAGCATTCCTTTGAGGTCCATTAAAGTATAAGAACTTGTTTAATCCCTCCTAATCAGTTCTTAACCAATTCTAACTTTTCACAATGTTTTAGCTTCTGAACACTATGTGGGAGATGTGACTTAGTTACCAAAAGTGCCCACTTTGGATCCAGTAGAACAAGGATACACTCCCGGCCTCGCTTGGCTCGGCATCATGTTATTGTGGGCAAATCACTTAATCTCCTTTTGCTTCAAATGTATTTGTGTATTCCTCACTTAATGTACACAATCACAAATTGGTCTCCCAACCGGCCCCACCCCTTCTCCCCCATGTAATGTACAGAGCTCCTTTGCTTCCGATCTAGGTTTGTACTATAAATATCAACATATACTGTCTTAGCCAGGTCCAAGCAGCAAAATAAAACGTCCTTACAAGATTGTTTATCTGTTGCAAGATCCGGTTAAACCGAAATCTCATCACTTCAGAGTACATTGCCTTAGCCTTTTGAGATTTAATGCAGTGTGAGAGGCCCAAGAACAAGTCATATGCAGTCCAATTTCTCTTTTTTTCCAGTTCTTAAATTCAGTCTCTTTAACTAATTTGTTATTGTCGGGGAATGACAGCCTCAAGAGTCAGAAAAGTAGCACACCTCTCAAATGAATGGCCACTAAAAATGCTTTGAGAATGTATTCACTTCTGGTAACTTCTGTTACGACTGTGCCAGATTCTGACCAGATCATGGCAATACCGTTGTACATTATGGCATCATACACTTTGTCTGAACACTGACATTCCCTTCACCTTTTTACTATTACTCTCGTTCCTTGAGTTCTCACGGTGCACTGTTTATTCATGGGGCAATGATTCATTCTGTCACAAGACTTTTCTGTCATTGTTTCTAATTTCCCAGCCTGCTGCAGTTACCATCACAGGTTCTGGGGGAGACCGAAGTACAGACCTCCAACCCCACATGGTCTAAGTTGTAAGACTTAGACTAAACCGGTCCAGCTTCAACTCATGCGGTATATAGGTAAAACATAGACACATTTTTACACCCCTACCCATAACAGGGCATAGAATACAGCCTTTCTACCTGCATCATTTTCACCAACCTTACCATGTCAGGCTTATAATTATCTGTGAAAATCAAAATGACAAAGGGTGTGAAGGACTAGCACTGATCTACACATATCTTACTCCATGGCAGGAGATAAGCTTAACACAAACACATTCATCAGCTTTGCAATAACCTATGGACTACCAGGTTATGACTCTAACTTGCTAAACAGATTATATGAGCTAGGCCTTGATCTTCATACTCTAGTACCAAATATTTTTATTCTGTGACAGCAACATGTAGGCAGACAAATTTAACATCAGATCTAATAAAAAAATGACTGCTGGAATTTAACAATTTCAGCAGACCACACACTTGATTTAGTATTAATAAACAATATTGCGACATTGTGAAGTCTACTATAAAGGTTGAATCTCAGATTTGGTGGGAACATTCACTGATCCCTCTTCACATCTGAAACATTTACTGTGATTGTCTTCATAATCAAGCCAAGCAACAATTAGCCATAGGCGCCTCAAGAATCGAATGCAGGATGTGATGCACAATTTTCAAAGAAGTGGGCTAAGTCCTCCAACTTTTAAGGTACAATACCTTGCAATATAAAGTATATCAGAATATCGCCACAGGCATGCACACTATCCCAGTTGAAAGAGGAAATCCAACACGGCAAAACAATTTCCACGAAATGGCCATTCATGAAGCTATATTACATAGATCACATGCATAGCCTACCAATACTGTCAGTGTCTTCTGTTGTTCCTGAAGCAAAATATATCTAAAGTTCATAAAGATGTCTTCACCCTTTATAGACATTCTTTATCATATTTCAACTTGATGTGGTGGAATTCACTAGATGGGCACTGGAGATCAAAGTTTCTACCCAACAAGTTGGACTTCGCCATGGCTACTCAAGTATTTCTTTCCTTCACTTGGTATTAACATAACCAATTCGATCAGCTTCTCCCTTGAAATAGGCCTGGTTTCCTTCATGTTGAAGTTTGCAGTCATCTCAGCACTCTTCAAAGAAACAACAGACCCTTGTGTACCTGCCTACTACTGTCCATTTCTCAACACAATTATCGATGATTTGTTACAGAGCAGATTAAAGAATGTGATACAAACAAATGTCTAATGGCCTCCAGGTGGGATTAGATCTGGCTCTACTCTAACATGCTGGAAGATCTCCTCAGCACTCTTCTTGAAGACTAACAAACAATGTTGATTCATGCTGTCCTCTCTCCCAGATATTACTGTGAGGCTCATGGCATCCTGATGTCCAGACTAAAAGAGTGGACTGAGCTAAATAGGCCTCTTTCAACTAGGTCCAATAAGTCCTCAACTTCAGCCAGCAAGTTTGCATCAGATATATTTCATCATCCACACACAGGATATCATTTAGGGCAGTGATTCTTAACCTTTTGACTTTTTAGGACCCCCACTTAATCATTACTGGAATCTGGGGACCTCCACTGAATAATTATAGGAGTCTAGGGACCCCCACTGAGTCATTACTGGAAGCCAGGGTCGCCGGCCTAAGCAATTTCGATTATTTGAACCACAAAAAAAAGAAACATATGATGAAAAAAAATATTTAATTCACAAACAAATATAAAATAACTCCGCTTTAATCTAATGGGAAAGTAGGAGCTTTTCTAAATTCAATTAAAGCCACCCATCATCCACAATATTTTCCATTAGATGTATTTGCACTGCTCCCACAAATCAATCTGCTTTTACCAACTTACTTTTTAGCCTGCAATTTCAAATGCCTTCACATTTACAGAAGGTTTTAAAATGTTCAATTTTACTTTTTGCTTCTTTAACTATATATACTTTATTATTCTGTTATTATTATTTAATTTTTAAGCAGTCACGGACCCCCTGAGTAGGCTTCACAGACCGCAGGGGTCCCCAGACCACAGGTTAAGAGCCACTGATTTAGGGTTCACAAGGAATGCCAATTTTCCTTTGCACCCTACTCCATCCCAATAAGGAATCTTCTGCCAACCACCTCAAACTAGCAACACAAACGGCAATAACACAGTCACAGGTCATTAGGAGTGCAGAGTCCCAGAATCTGGGAAGCTGTAGACCCATGTCCAAGGTCAGAAGAACCAAACCCTCTGCAAATCAGTAAGCACATTGAAAACAACTAGACAGACCTACAACTAAAGTAATGTCCTGGCTCAGTACCTGAGGAATGCTGAATATGAGTTCCCCCCACTTCTGACTGCTTTCTGAAAGACTGCATTCATCATCTTAACCTCTTTATCACTGCGTAATGTGGCAGTCCAATGTGAGTTTAAGGCGACCTTCACAAATAATGCACAATTGGTCCAGTTAATGGGGCCTGAAAAAACAGGTGAATCTGCCGAGTATCCCAGTTAACACTCTCACATTCTGAAGGGGGCCAGAATTCAGGAGAAAATAACTGAGGAAACTAGGTGAACAGGTAAGCTTAATGTAAAAGTGGAGTCGTACTAGCAGAGTGAAGACTGATTCAAAAATCGACTCTTTTAGAGTAAGGTACTCGGGTATAAGAACCAATGAGACACGTTGCTCCAGATGCACGAGGAAACATGTCTTAGCACTGGCCTTTATGCCTGTGTGTGTGTGGAGGAATTCTACATGGTAACAGCATGTTTGTTAATATATGCATGGGAGTATGAGCCCCTTTTTAGGTCTCGCTATCGATGCAGCGCGAAGCGCTGCTCGCTAGCGAGATCTATTGTTGTCGACTTGGGTTTGGAAGGGGGACAAGACATGTGCACGCGTATGGCAAGACAGGAGATGTGCACGCGTACGGCTCGCGGCGTTATTACAACTCCTGCTCGCACCATACGCGTGCACATCTCCTGTCTGTGCGCGCCGCGCTTACGTGAACACGTGTGGACAGCTTGTTATTTATTCTCAGCGCTCACATCAGACAGAACAGCAGAGGAGCACACGCGGCGGCAGACGGTGCAAAGAGAGCAGCGGCCCCGGTAGCGCACAGTGTACTCGCCGTGAGTAGTACTTGCCTGGGCGAGCGCTTCCTCCTACTGCCACATACCCTTCTGCGTATCTCACCAGGTCGCTCCTCTCCAATCCCCAGCTGTCCCTGCACCCCCTCCAGTGTCAGCCAGCCCTGCGCCATCTGCCGACCCCCACTATATTCTTCCAGGACTACAGACTTCGTTTCCTTCCCCCGCCAGGACGAAGGCATCGCGGCAGAGCCTTTCAGACCCTGACGCCCCCTCCATACAGCTACTCCCTCCCCGCATTCCTTACCGTTACGCCATACTTCAGCGTGATGCCCTGCAGCGTGTCCCCAGAGCTCACGGGGTGCTCGGTGTACCTCTGCCCAGGCGGCCGCCGTCACGCTGTCCGTGCCGCCGCAGGAGCGTGTTTTGGTGCGTGCCAGGCTCAAGGACAGTTCGGCCTCGGATTCAGACTCGGAGCCTCAGCACGAATAGACGGCGTGTCTTCTCTGGCGATCCTCAGCTTGCGCCAGGACAGCCGATGTGCACGCTCACGGCGTCTCGTGCGCTCCCACCGCGCTTTCAGTTTCACGCGCTCAGACAATGCCCCCGCTGCACTTGTGACAGCTCCGTGGGCTGAATATTTTACAGTACCAGGAGGGAAGGGCTGCGGAAGGAAGCACCGGCGGATCCATATGTAGCTGTGCATTGGCCATGACTGGCCGTTACTCTGGTGCATGCCACTGCCCCGAGTTTTTCCATTTATTTCCCAGTCGTCCACCTCCCTCTGTGCACTTGCTGCTGCTTCTCTCCTCCTCGGCATGGGCCAAATGTTTCATTTCAACCCAACCCAGGGCCCATTTACCTGCAGCGTTCAGAGTGGGTAGCAGTTTTTTTAAGGTGCGACAGGACGGTGGACTGGGTGGAATACTGAGCATACGAGATAACCAGTGGTGGGGGTGGGTGGGGCAAGGGTGTATTGTTTTGAGCTGTGACGCTCTGTAAATTTATGAATTACCAAAAGAAAAAAGGCAATAATAGGGAAATTAGCTGGAAAGCAGCTTACGGAGACTGCGTGCGAGCAATTTAAGGATTGCTGACTGGGTGGTTTTCGGTGCTGTAGGTTTTAAGTTTTGTGGGATAGATAGTCGTTCTCTTGTATTAGCGTGGCCTTTGGCATAGTCTGTGAGGCGTTGCCGAGCTATGATCTTTGTTAGCGCAGGCCGGCCTGTATCATTAAAATAGTTATTTTTACACATAACAATTAATGTCCCGCCCAACGGCTAGACTCCGTTTATGAGAGTGTAGGATGGCAGTGACTACAGTTTAGCGCCCCTTCATTTTATTCCTTCTGCAGCAAAATGTTGAAATTCAGTGATGCACTCTACCTTGGGGGTCCGACCAGGGCCAGCTCTAGGGCGGTGCGATCGGTGCGACCGCAACGGGTGTTGACTTGGGGTGGGGGCGTCCTTTTTGAAAATGTGATCATTTTAGCACCTGCTGCCTCGTTCCTGCCCTCCAGCAAATTCCAGACATCAATTAAAATGTCAAGAGAAGTCGTCATTAAGCGGCTTCCTGGAAACAGACCGGAGGTTTCTCTAGTGGAAAGTTTGACTCATCCTAAGGCAGCGCAGAGGGTTAAACTGCCTGCTGCTAAGAAAGTGTACCACTAGTTTTTCTTTCCTTTGGCGTGCAGTTTACCTATTTTCTTTAAAAATGTTTCTCCACATTTACGAAAAGTACTGAGGGTAGTCTTATGGGTAAGCTCCTTTTCTCACAGAAAATCAGAGAGCCCAGGGCGCAGTGGACACACGAGCACTGGAGAAACACAAGGACGTTACACATGACACCGTTGACTCTTCTCACTTTCAAAGAACCAAATACATCTGATATTTATTTATTCCCACTGAGCCAGCGTAAAGCAGTTCTTTATTGCACACCTTCACCTCTGGTGGGTGGGCTGTGCTTTAGGAGTCTGCAAGGCTTCTGAAGGTCGTGAAGCATTGGTGCAAGAAAAAATGAAAGTAGTTGAGGCAATATGAAAGATTTATTGATGTAATACAGAGTAAAACGGGATTGTTCTAGGGCTGGAAGGAACGGACTCTGTCAGTCTTCAAGTGCCACCGTCACTGCTTTGTCATTAGCTAACCAAGTCTGCCAAGGGAAACCCAGATGTCTGCCTTGCGATTGTTTGCAGCGTGCCAAGTGAGTTTCCAGATTGACTCGTCCCGTCCCGACCCCCGTCTTGACTTACACTGTAAACACAGAGGATGCAAGAATCAAGGACTGCCAAAAGTGCACTGACACATTTTTACATGCAGGGTAAATTCCAGGTCAACCTGTGGAATCACAACTAACAAGCATTTGCAATCAATAGGTCTCGCATTTGCGAGAGTTTGAGCTATTGGCATTGTAAATGACAACGCCTTTTATTTATGTGTTTTGAAAACTTGCAAACGGTGTGTAAATACGCACTTTGTACTTATAGAAGCAAGGCTGGCAGTAATAGAGGCGCAGTTACTGCCAGCCTTGCTTCTCGTAAGCAAGGACTATAAGCACCGCTTGCAGGTTTTCAAAACACATAAATAAAAAGCATTGTCATTTCAATGCCAATAGCTCAAACTCTAGCAAATGCGAGACCTATTGCATTGTAAATGCTTGTTCAGGTTTTGCCTTGACTGTAGTCATTGACATTGTTCTACATGGGACAGCTTACTCTCCAAATCAGATGCCACCACAGGAAACTCATTCCTTTTTGGGATCCAGCAAGAGCACGTTTATGACTGAGGGAACTACCGTCATTGACCCTGATACCTCCTAGCCATGTACCTAGAGGAAAACCCCAACTCCATGACCCCCCACACTCTCCATGAGGTAGTTGGTTGTTCATGCTTTGGAAGGGTGTGTGTTCGTCTGTGTCCTGAATGGAGTTGAGAGTGTTGTGGAAGGTGTGCTACGAGTACTTCATTCTGTATTTCTGAGCGAGCAGGGATGATTAGATGGGTAACTGAGTATTCGGATTTCTGATATGGAGGGAACCGTAACAGAAGCAGGAGTTCAAGCATGGAGCAGTGCCGAGATGTGACATTTGACGGATGTGCCCAATCAACTTTTTGCGATGGACGTGATTCTCTGTAAATGGCTATCGTTCCTGCTTAAATTTCTTTATCAAGTACCTAAAGGAATATTTGATAAAATCCGGCAAGATGCTCATCCATGAGGCCCTCAATTATTCTCAGTAGACTACAAATGTAGTAAATCTAGAAGTAAAGGCAGTGATATCTGCTACAAGAACCTGGGGCTCTATCATGCGAAGTCCATGACAGGCATGTGCACTGGCTTTTTAACTCCCCTGGGACACTTTGGTGTTACAGAAAGAGCTCAAGGTAATGTTACATGTCCCCCCTGTAAAAAAATAGGGAATCATTTCAACTCTTTGCACAAACCATGGATTGTCTGGAGGTTCTGTATTTCTTGTGCATTATGTCTTAAAGCTTAAACCTTTCGTGCAATGAAAAGATGTCCTGCATGGAAAGCAAATGCCTTATCAGATTTTTTAAACCATTTCCTTGTACATTTTCTTGCTAGGGGATATTTCGTAATCACGCTGCATTTTTCTGTTTTCTTGTACTAAAGGTCGTGTTTTTGAAAAGCTCCAATTAGGTTTCGTTCCCTTACACTGCTTTGGAATATTCCCATGAGGGCAGTTGTTCGTATGTATGACCCCTAGATAGTGTGGAAGTTAAGCAGACAGACCACAAAACACATATATGAACTCTCCTAAAAATCTAAAAAACAATGATTTCTGAAATTGTTGCCTTTTTAAAAGACTACATTATTCTTAAAGATCCTTTATTTCCTTTTATTCTTAAAGATTCTTTTCCTTATTATTCTTAAAGATCTTTTATTATCCTTTGTTTGTGCTGAAAGGGCTACACTTGTGCTCCCACACTTACTGGTTGAATCTTGCCACATACCGCACCGCCATTTTTGGAGGTTGGTGGTCTAGTCTGAGGACTTGGCAGTGCCTCTATTAGGCGAAGGCCAGTGTGGACGTGCAGCGGACATGCGCAGCGGGCGTGCCACCGGCGCGCCAAAGGCATACCCAGCTGCGTCCGTCCTTGGCCGCACTGCGCCCTGTGCCAGGACCCCTGGCTGTTTTCCCACCAAAGTATATTCAAAGGAATGATCCTGGAGCTCGGCAACCAAGGTAGGAACAATCTCTGCGATCACTCTCAACCCAATTTTAATACTGACGGTTTTAGATGTAAAAACTGCAACGTTACATTCATGCCAAACAATGCTTCATGATTGGTGGCGTGCACTATGTTGCATTACCTTCCATTAATCCCTATATCCATTCCACTGTCTGATTCACTTACTTGTATTCTCCTTAATACGCTTTCTCTCATTAAAAATAAATATGAATTCTCTGAGTTTGTGGACTATTATTCTCAGGATATTATTTTGTTTCAGAAACCTGGGCCGATCCTACATCAGACCCTGATTTACAAATTGCTATTCCAGTTGGTTATAATATTTCCAGACTGGACCGGCCAGCTAAACGGGGCGGTGGGCTCGTAATAATTTTTTGCAACCATCTTAAAGCCTCATTTCAGCCTATCACACACTTGGACTGCAAAGCCCTTATGTTTAATTTTAAATTGAACAATACTGTCACCCTCAATAGCATTTTAATCTATCGCCCCCCTGGGCCCAGAGCAAAACGTATTCAAACCTTAATTGAGTTCACTGCATCATGTATGGATCTCCCTAACTTTGCAATCCTTCGGGATTTTAATTTTAATGTAGAGATTCTAGACAATAAAGACACAGAACACCTAATTGATAGCCTGTTTAGTTTTGACCTTACTCAAATAATAAATTCACCTACCCATGGCAAACCACACCCTTGATGGGGTTTTTACCAGTAATCATGAGTTAAGTTTTGAGAAAGTCCTGGCCCTGACCTGGACAGACCACAAAGCATTGTTTCTCTTGCTTAAAGTCCTTACCAATAACCGCTTTAGCCACCCTATGCCTACTTTGATTAAATTCCGCCCCAGGCAAAAAATTGACAAGACTAAACTAAATAATACTCTCTTGAAGTCTCAACCCACATTTGGAAATAACATTGGAACAGCTACCACTAATTATACGGACTGGATTGACTCTGCAGTCTCTCAGCTGGCCCCTTAAAGACGATCAACAACCACAGAAGGAAGCCTTCTGCTCCTTGTTATTCACAAGATCTAAATTTATTAAAACAAAAGTGCAGAGGTCAGGAAGAAAAATGGAGAAAAACGATTGCCCAACTTATCTGCAATAGTCCTTGATTATAGCAGAAAAATCCAGATACTTTACTGATAAAATTAACACTGCAAAAACTCTTCTAAAGAGTTATTTAAAACAGTGAAACCTCTGGCCAACCAACACTAACAACACAATAGTACCTGACCAAACCCTGTGCAATAAATTAGCTGATTTCTTCCAGTCAAAGGTTAATGTAATCTTTAATGAATTCACCTCCAATCTGAATGGCAAGTCCACTGAGTCCAGGAATGTTATACCTAATGTAACATCTAATGTTTTTTCAGCTTTTACCCCTCTCACCGGTGAAAAGGTTGCCAAACTCCTGAAGGTCACTAAATTAGGTGCCCCACTGATCCATGCCCCCTACTGTTCTTCACAGCGTCTCAGGGACCGTAGAAGTTCATCTATCGGAACTGCTAAACAAGATTATGATCTCAGGGCACTTTCCTTCAGCCTGGAAGATGACATTGGTTCTTCCACTACTCAAAAAACCCTCCCTTGACGCCAGAGCCATGAACAATTATCAGCCCATCTCATATCTTCCTTTGCCAGCTAAGATTCTTGAGAAAGTCATGAATGTGGATCTCATGGCCTTCCTTGGCGAACACCATCTCCTAGACTGCTCTCAGTACAGTTTTAGGCCCCATCACTGTACTGAACCAGCCCTAGTGGCTGTTATGGAAGAAATCAGGTCCATAGTTGACAAGGGCAGTAAGGAGGCTCTGATTCTTCTGGACTTATCGGCCATGTTTGATACCATCAACCACTCACTGTTAATCGACCGGCTGGAGTCCATTGGCATCAGGGAATCTGCCTGTTCCCTTTTAAGTTCATTCGTATATGCTGATAGAGAGCAAGAGGTATCTTATGCAATTTTACCTCAGAGTTTTAAGGTAGCTCCAAACAAACTCTCCGTGCACCGTCCAAGCACCGGCGGCTGAACACAAAATATAAGAGACCCTGCAAACCAAATAGCCAGACCCCACTCAAACATTTCATGAGCAGAGGAGAGCAGGGATTAACAGTGCCCGGGAAGCCAATGTGATCTGATAGATTTAAACTGAATACAAGTAAACCAGGTTATTTAATTTTAAGGCCAAAGTTATTACATTAAACTCCATTTTCCCACAAATCCGACAACGATTGCCAGCAGCTAAAAGTTGTCTAGAGGCATGAAGGCCAGCCATATACTAAGAGCTGGGTGCAGCTACCAGTGATCTGTCTGGTCGGGGGCCAGTGGAGTCCACAGGCAGCAGGTACGATACACTCGCACACATGCCCTCATGTAACACACACACACGTGCACTCTCATGGGCATGAAGTATGTGCACGCCCACATATATTTAAATGTCTTTGTGTGCTAATGTGTGTTAATAACATGTGCAAATGCAGCATGTACTCACAAGTATATCTATACATATATTTAAATCAGTGTGTGTAACATTTGTCTCTACTTCATTATGAATATGCATAACCATTCCACTGATGTTTCCAAAGGATTCCAGGCTGATTTGGTCGATGTGGGGATGGGAATTGTGGGGTCCGAGAGGAGGTGGGTACTAACGTGTGGGAATCCCAAAGTTGTCTTTGCTACATAATGTTTGTAGGACTTTTATAGTCATGGAAGTTTGGAACTGAAACTGGCAATCCAATGTTCCCCATACCATACACGTTATGACAGCTCTTTAGTTATAACACGCTCATTTTTTATAACATCCAACCCTTTTTCTTTCGCTCTTTCCCTCTCCCTGATTCTCTTACTACCCTATTTACTCTCTTTCCGTCTCGCTCACTTGCCTCTACCTTTCACTCTCTTGCTTCTTTGGCTCGCCACTGCCCCTTAGTTCCTTCCCCTGTTTCGTTCTCCCTTTTTCACCTGTTGTTAATCTAGCTCTTCGTGTCCTCTCAATTGCTCGCTCTTTCTCAGCTTCCACACCCTTCACTATTTTCAAGGTTTTTTTTTTTTTGGGATCATTTGAAAATCAGGCCTGGTTATGTTGGCACAGAAGAGGAGAGGGGAGTATTGGTAGAGGAGGAGGTTGCTTTTGTTTTGAACTTGCTTCTTTCTTGCAGCATCCACAACCTATGAAACTCAAGCGGAATTTAAGACATTTTCTTAAGCAGCAATGAATGCATCTACAGGAAGGCTATGCCACAGTTATCATTGCCCATAGTGTTAAAAACTTGATCAGTGATTGAAACGCTGCCTTCCTAGCCTTTCATGCGTTTTGTTTATTATTCTGTGTTGGAGCAGGGCCTTTGCCAAATCCTGATATATTGACCTCGTGCAACATCGGTGAGCAAATCACTTTTTTCTCAAATGAGTTGAAGCCCAATTATTTAAGGTACTTGTAGCTCCAGTCCTCTTTTTAAAAATATTTTTTCATTATGTCTTCAGTTTCAACTTGCAAAATAAGAAAACATTGTACATGCAGTATACAAAGATGGTGTTCATGCAGTCTCTTTGTCATTAAAACAACAATTAGTAGAAAAACGTATTTGAAACAACAAATGTGTTTCTAAAAAAATCTGTTGCAGTGAAAAAGACTTGCCATGGATTTTTTTAAAAATTTTACAATACCATCCCAGTCCCCTTTCCCAAACCTATATAAAACATGATGTTTCTTCTCTCTTCCTGGTCAGACATGTTGACGGAGATTTGGTATATAAACACCAGTTTTAATTTGGGATGCCTTGTTCATGTATGCTCGTGGTTACACAAAGAAGTAACGGCGCATCAGCTGTGGGCACTTGGGGGGTGGGGGGGTGCATCTGACTGCGGAAAAACGTACCATCTGAAGCACATTGACAAAGCCAATAGCTCTTGCATTGCCGAGACGGTTTGGCGTTGCCAATGCTTGTTTCCACTTCCTTCTCTTTTTCTCACTCTCTCGGGTTGTTTTTCATCCCTCCTTTCTTCATTTTATCAGTTTTCCTTTCTCTCGTCCTCCTCCATAGTTTTGGTTTTCCCTTGCGTCAAATCTGATTGTAAAAAATAAGTCCTGGTTACCTAAAGTGCGTGTGGTGACCACCACCTGCATCCTAGGGCACAAATGATGCACAGTGGCAAACTGTGCTATGGATGAGTGCAAGGGTGTTGTTGTGGTGTCGCCTGTGAAAGACGTCAGACATGTCTTTATGCCATGTACGAGGATTGGGAGTGTGCTCCAGTGGAGTTCTCGCAGACATATAACAGCGCAGAATGTCGTGATTGAGTGTGAGAGATACCACACAGTCAACATATGTAAAACACTTTTTCAAAATACTTGTGTTCACGGGTGGGTTTAAGTTAAAGCACAGACGGGTTAAAATAGTTCTCTAAAAAACAGTCAAGGCTGAGGCAGAATGTTGTCGTGGACGCCGATGGACATTTATTTTAGTTGGAATAAACATTTTAACTTGGAAAAAGCTCATTTTCCGTAGACCTTCCCCGCTGTGCTGACTGATCGGAACACAACCCAGAACCACGTCGCCATTTCCTGTTTGATTAATACATAAACAGTACAAAACAGCACACATTTTTTAAATGCTGCTTCAGTGTAGATTAACAAGCATGGAATAAATGGCGTTCTTATTCCCTCTCAGAACTCAATAGGTTTGTTTGTTGCATGTTTGTTTTTTCTATGAGCACTTTCATCAGTCTCTTCTTTTGTGCAAGAAGAAGGGACGTTTGTTTGACGTAGAATTGTTGGATGAGTGTAAGGTTTTTTAGGGTCTAGTGCTGATTTTTTTAGATTTTTTTTGCTTTGTCCACTTCCTCCGCATGCATACCCCACCCATCTCTTTCTCCCAAGTCCCCCACCCCTTCAGTCCTTTACTATTATTATTTTTCTCCATCATCTTCTCCCCCTTTTTAGCTTGAAGCCTACCAGACAGCGCAGCTCTCTGGTTTGCTAAAGACATCTTGGGGACATTCAGAAAGCTGACCTAGGAATACATTCTGCCCTTTGCTTACCATTGGCTTTGTGGTTTGTAACTCACATTTTCAGGCTTTCTATTTGCTGGCGTATATGCTTTAGACTGTCCAGCTTGAGTTTGTCCCGAACTTTGTTTACTGTATTCTTCCACAAACTCGCTTTCTGTAAAAAGGCCTTTAAATCTTGTTCTTATCATGTCACATTTTCTGTCCATTCAAAGACAGAGGTCAAATGTCAAGCTCTGTCTTCCATGGAGCTTAGTGTTTACTTTCCATTCTCTGACTTCAAACTGAGAACATTTATGTGACAATCCTGCTGAGTATCCATGTCAGAGGAAAAGGTGTAGGGTGTTTTTTTTTCTAGCACACAACAACAACAAAAATTAACTGTGCTGATGTTTCAGAATATATCAGAATTAGTACAAATGAAAAACACCTTTTTTCTATTTCTGAATTGTGGTGGAAACAAATATTTGAATGCAATCAAAACACATCAATACACTAGTTCATGACATTATCGTTTGTGTGCAGTAAAACCATATTTCGGTGCAAATGCAATGGTCATTTCAATTGAAAATGTGTTGTCTGTAATGGCAGTGCGCTACCACACCATGCATACTCCACAATACACCACTTAACTCCACTCTATGCCCTTCCACTCCATGCTACGCCACTCCATTCTACAACACTCCACTCTATGACATGCCACTCCACTCTACGCCCCTCCACTTTAAGATACTCTACAACATGCAGCTCGACTCCTTGACACTCCAGTCTATGCCACTGACTCCACAGCACAACATGGCACTCCAGTCTACTTCCCTCCACACCACTTAACTCACTCTAATCTACCTAGCTCCACTCCAATGTACCCCCTCCCCACTCCACTTTGCTACAATCTACTCCTATCTACTCCATTCCAATCTATCCTACTCCATCCAAGCTACCCCACTCCACCCCATCCCAATTTACCTACCCCACTCCACCCCAATCTACCACACCTCAGTCCAATGTACTCCACTTCAATCCTACTTCAATCAACCCCACTCTAACCCAATCTACTCCACTCCAATCTACCCAAATTCACTCCACTAGGATCCAATCTACCCCACTCCACTGCCAAATCTTCCCCACTCCAATCTACTCCACTCCACCTCTGTCTACCACACTCCACTCAAATCTATCGCACTCTGCTCCAATCTACCCCACTCTACCACCCTCCACTTTAATCAAATCAACCCCACTCCAATCTTCCCCTCTCCAATGCATCTCAATCCAACCCACTCCACTCCAATCTACCTGACTCCACTTCAATCTACCCCACTCCACTCCAATCTACCCCAGTCTAATTTACCCCACTCCAACCTCCATTGTTATCTATCCATATCCTCTCCACTCTCATTCTAATATACCCCACCCCAATCTACCCCACTCCAACCTACCGCAATCTACCCCACTCCAATCTATCACAATCGACCCACTCCAATCTATCACAATCTACCCCACTCCAATCTATCACACTCTGATTCACCCAATGTACCCCACGCCACTCTAATCTATCCCATCCCACTCAACCACACTCCGCTCAACCCAAATGTACCCCACTCCACTTCTTCCAATCTACCCCACTCCAATCTGCCACACTCTACTCAAATCTACCCCACTTCACTCCACTCCAATCTAACCCACTGCACCCCACTCCAATCCACCCCACCCCAATCTACCCTACTCCTCCCCAATCTACCCCACCCCAATATACCCACTCCAATCTACCCAACTTCATTCTACCCCATCTACTCCACTCCAATCTACCCACCCCACTGCAATCTACCCCTCCCAATTCCAAACCAACCCACTTCACTCCAATATGCCCCATTTCACTCCAATCTACCCCACTTCAAACTACCCCACTCCAATCATCCCTCTTTAATCTACCCACTCCAATCTACCCCACTCCATTCCAATCTACCCATCTCTAATCCACTCAATCTACCCCACTCCACTTCACTCTTCTGCAATCTATCTCACTCCATTCCAATCTCAAGTCCACTCCAATCTATTCAACTGCACTACACCCCACTCCAATCTACCGCACTCCACTCTACCCCAATCTACCCCAGTTCACTCTGACTCCAGTCCACCCAATCTTCCCCACTCCACTCTACCCCAATCTTCCACACTCCATTCCACTATACGCAATCTACCCCACTCCACTTCACTCCAATCTACCACATGCCAACCAAATCTACCCCACTCAGTCCAATCTAACCTACTCTACCCCAATCCACCCTACTCCATCTCACTCCAATCTACCCTACCCCACTCCACCCCAAACTACACTACTCCAATCTACCCCATCCATTCCGCCCCACTCCAATCTACCCCAATTCTGCACTCCAATCTACTCCATTCCTTTCTGCCCCACCCTAAACCAATCTATGCCACTCTAATCTACCCCACCCCAATCTACCCCACACCACTCTATCCAACTCCACTCCAACCTACCACACTCGACTCCTATCTACCCCACTTCCCTTCAATCTAGCCTACCATAAGCGCCACCCAATCTATCCCGCTCCAATCCACCCCACTCCACCCTTATCTAATCATCTCTGCTCCTATCTACCCCACTCCACTCCAGTCTACCCCAATCCACTGCAGTCCACTCTTCCCCAATCTACCCCACTCCACTCTCCTCCAACATATCCCACCCCACTCCATTCTGATCCACCCCACTCCACCCCAATCTACCCCAATTCAATCTGCGTCACTCTCCCACAAAACTCCAACTTACCCAACCACAATCGTATCCATTTCAACCTACCCCCCCCTCTCTACAACCTACCCCATTCTACCCCACTCCACCCCAATCTACCCCCTTCCAATCTACCCCACATCACTCCAAGCTACCCCATTCCAAAGTACCCAAATCTACCCCACTCCATTCTATCATAGCTATAATCCACCAATGAACCCACTCTAATCTCACCGGCTCCATGCCAATCTATCTGACTCCACTCCAGTCTACCTGACCCCACCCCAATCTACTCTGATCTACCCTACTCCTATCTACCCCACTCCAATCTACCCCAATTTAATCTACCACCATTCTACACCACTCCAATCTACCACACTCCACCCCCAATCTATCCCACTCCAATCTACCACACAATCTACCCAACTCCCCCACTCCAATCTACCCCACTCCAGTCTCCTCCACTCCAATCTATCCCATTCCACCCCACTCCAGTCTACCCAATTCAATTCTACCCCACTGTACTCCTACCGCACTCTACGTCAATCTACCCCACTCCACTCTACACCAATGTTCTCCATTCCACTCTACACCAATCTACCCCACACCACGACATTAGCTTTTAGCAATGCTGACCAGCAGCCACACTGGTGTACATAATGACTAAAACACATTGCCAAAGCCAATAGGTCTCGCCTATGCGAGAGCTATTGGCTTTGGCAATGCTTGTTCCTGTTCTATTTCATTGATGTCTGAATGGCTATGCATTTTTCAAAACAAGTTCCTTTTTAATAATCACGACTACAGTTAAACAGCAATGATAACCCACGATGAAGGTGGAAAAGAAATGAATGTTTTTTCTAAAGAGACAAACAAGTGAAGACAAAAAAACACGAAGGTGCAGTTCTAGGGGCAAAAAAAGCCAGCCCAAATGACAAAAAAGAAGACATTAGCACTATCAATAAACAAACAAACTGAACTCAAGTAAGGCCAAGAAAAGATACACCTAATGGCATTACTACTAAGCAAAACTATTAAGGGAACCAAGCTGAAGGCCAAGTAAGAACCCAACATACCCTAAAAAGATAAATGGGAAAGAAGAAGTAATCAACAGTACTAGTTAACAGGGAAAGCTGACACAGCTTGAAGGCTGTAGGAATAAATAATGGCAATATATTGGCGGAAGGATACCAGCTGAAGGTCATTGATGAATGGAAATTAACACCACAAATAAATTCACAAATGCATCCGAAAGGAAAGCCAAATGACACACACCATCAATAACCAATGAAAGGTTCCCAATGCACAGACAACCTCAGGAACCCAACAAATGAGAGGAAATAGAGCCAAAAAAGGCAAGCTAAATCAACGGGACACCCTTCAGGGTGAGTCGAGCCACACCACTGCTGCATCTTTTGGTCCACAACTCGATAGACTTTTGCCTTGCAAAACCAGTGCTCGAGAGATGATGTTCTTAATTTGTGCAACTTCATGAAGATTTACATTGATTGCAGTGGGAAAGCGCCAATTTGCACATTTGGAACAACGCATATACAAGTGCAATTGTGCTTTGCTAACATCTGTAGAAAATCCTTGCTCAAACACATATTATTTTGGAATGTTTTGTGCCACAACCATTCCATCCGCTAAAATAAGAACGCTAACTTAGGAGAAATACAAAAACACTTTGCATTCGTTACCTAGGTGATACAGAACAAAGGCATTGCTTCAGCAGGTCTAGAGTGCTTTATGCGAGGCACTAATCTTTTCCGTGTGCAATGCAATTAAGCCCTAAAAAGGACGGGGTGTTGGCAGTCATGCCTTGGATTAGACACCTGTCAGCTGTCGCTCCTCAAAAGTGACATTTGTTCATCATTAGGATGGATTGTGACGTACGTCAGTGGGAGAGAAAGCAGTGAGGACAAGATACATTTTCCCTCGGCGGATCTTACTCTCTGGAAATGCAACGGAGCCGGTAGGGCCAAAGATAATGATTATTTGATGCGACAAGTTACACTTTCATCTGCAACTGTTTACCGTCTCCAGAACTAATTGGTACCATAGCTGGCAGCTTACATCCGCGAGAGCAGTGATGCTAGTGCTGTGGATAAAGGGTCAGTGCTCTCACCTCAAGCTAGTCTCTGATGGAAATGGATGAGGCAAATTCACTTTGGAGGCAGCCTGTCAATCACCGGACATCACTCGGGGCAGTGGTGCAGATGAGCGGACAATGTGACCTATGGTTTGTTTGGCCAGAATCAATGTTTTTATGCTAAATAAAAAGTAAGCGTTGGAAATACTTTTTGTGCAGTACATTAAAAATAAAACTGTTGACTGCTATCGTTTGTTTTCCTGTGGGAACATTTTCTCAGAAAAGACAGTTAAATTAAGCGAATTCCTCCCTTCTCTGATTACTGGTGCAGATGGTTTTTATTCTCATGCAATTAATCTTTGGAACTCAAGAAAACTGGAACGTTAAGTCAAAAATAGCTCCATTCCCCTGTGAAGATAAGGGGTTGCTTGATTTTAAGTAGGTTAATTAAAAGGTTCGTGCTTGAGTTTCTGGCATTTGAACCAAAAGACCACTTTCTCTTTCACAAGTACTACTAATATCACATTGGGATAATCCTAATGTGTTGATCTGGCCTAAAGACAGCATTATCTGCATCGCTAGCCTCATCTAATCAATACAAATCCATAAATAAATAATACATACATATGTACATAAATAGATGGGTTTTGCTCAGCCCTCTTCTTCCATTGGTCTGTTCAGGTGTCATTCACATTTTGGTTCCACTCATCACAGCATATGGCATGGGGGTATGGGTCAGCCCTATTCATCCATTGGCTTGCTCGCATGGCGAGTCGTGACTTTTTCTGATCACGCGTGCATATTCAACTAAAAAGAAGTGAACTTCAGTGCACAGCTGGTAGAAATAAACTTTACTTTGCCAGTGCTTTTTTCTATTCTTTGCGTTTTTTTAAATTTTTGAGTCACCTTTGTGTTTTAACTATGCCTTCCAATTACAGTAATTCAAAGCAAATGGTCCCTTTCCTTGACCCCAATAAGAATCATATTTTCCAGTGATGCATTAAAACTAGAAAGGATAACCCTTCCTGCTCTCCTCACATCTGCCTCCCAGGAATAGAACGCACTGTTCTATTAAAGATGTTTCAATGACCATTGGAGTAATCCGAGAGCCAGAGAGAGAGATAGGCAGAGGACTGTGGTTTACCATTTCCATGTCAGTGAGTACACAGGTTTAACAGAGCTGCTTCATATGTATGGGGCGTGCTGGGGGTGCTCTGTCAGTTGATATTCATTGGTTTTTTTGGGGGGGTGGTTAGAGAAGGTGGTAAACGAGATGAGCTCTTGAGAGCATTTTGACTGTGCAAATGCAAACCTCTTGTATAGTATTTCTGTTACACAATATGCACCTCACCAAGCACCATAAAGACTTAGCTGTCTAGTGGCTCATGCCATGTGTGACTCCTTCACACAGTCCTACCTTTTAAAACAATACCACTTTGCATTGTGGGACTTCTGTTTCTCTCTTACCCTCATAAATATATGGTTACAGTTTTAACATTGATAGTGCTTTTGACCAAAGAGCTGGGAGTGTGTCGGGATGTCACACAAGCCATTGGGCTACTACCCTGCAGCAATGTGCAAGTTTTCTTTGCCCCCTGCCATTTCTCGATGCCCTCAAACACGGACCGGCCGCTGGGAGCCTTTTTGTGCAGCCCTCCTACCTCTGACGACAGTGTCCAGAGATGCCTACCAGGGCTTAGGTTGTACTGTGATTAAACTCTTACGGAAGGAACTGAGCGAAGAGACAAGGGGGGGAGGGGTAAGATAGGAAGGAAGAAGGGATAAAAGGATATGAATAGAAAGGGATTGAGAAAGATGCAAAGAGAAGGAAATGGGGAGAGAATGAGGGAAAGAGACCGAGAGACAGCTAGGATATAGAGACTTGTACAGAAAGAAGAAAGCCGAAGTGGTAAACAGAGAGCCACAAAGCGAGAGAGATGGAGTTAGAGAAATTGGGAGACACAGTGAGCACAAATGGGCCAAAAGAGAGTAAAATGGGAAAGGAGAGAGAGAGAATTAGGACATGGGTAAAACAAACATAGGACACAAGAGAGAGGGCAGAAGAAAGCCGTTTAGAGACAAAAGAAGATAGCTAGGCAAGAGTAGCGTGAAGGTGGTGTCTATGCCTTGGGCGCTGCTGGAACTCCTCCTTTTCCATCTTTGTGCAAGTCTTCAATTTCATGGAGTGGAGGAAACGATGGCCCTGGTAGGCCCTCTCAAAGTGAACAATGGCTATTGATGAAATACATTTATGAAGTGCTTACTCGCACACACAATCGTGTTGCATTTAAACACTGTTCTAGACTGCTCTTCTCTTTCAGCAAGTGGACAATGTTTCTTTCATTGCAGTTTGTGGGTGGTAGTTGACTGGTATCTTTTCCCTACTTGCTGGTTAGTGTGGCCTCGTGTATTTGTGTTGGTGGTGTTTGTGTTTGCTAATGCAAAACTATATTCTTAGCACAATTATATGAATAATTTTACATCTATTTCTCTTATGACACTTCCTACAGCACTTTGAGGGCCAAAAGTTGCAGGATATCACTCCCTGTGATGGCATAGGATATAAAGGGCATGAAATGTCACTTCTGCTACTCCAGCCATTTTGGTGTTTGTTGACTTGAGGTGCCTGGAGTTAAAACAAATGTCCAAGCAAGACAACCTTGACATTTCTTTTTGAATTTGGGTTCCTAGCGCATTACGCCGTATTTGAGCTATGACACCCACGCGCCTCGAGAGCGACACAGGTCCAAACTTAACATGTTGGTGATATTACAATCGATCCGATCGTGTCATTGTCATACATCAAGACAAGGTGTTGCAATTCTATCAGCACCCCTCACAAGTGAAATGATAGACCGGGCACTCTGGTAGAGCTTTCAGATTTCTCTACATTTATTGGGCATCACGTTGCAACACTATTAGTCTCTTGAAATTTCCAGTCTACATGAGCGCAATTACCCCGACAAGCCCTGAAGAAGCCTCTGCTTAGGGACGAAATGCATTGGCTACATCAAAATTCAGAGAAGAAAACTTTTATAAAAAAAGAATAAGAAGATTGTGAAGAAAGAAAACCCTTTTAAAGAAAAGCTTTGATGGAGTCTGTGCACTATGTCATTCAAATTGTTCTTATACCTTTTATGAGGACTGGTGGGTGCTGAATAATTTTCTTGTAATTAATCTATGGAGTTTTACTCCTGTATGGAAGATCAAGTGACTGGTCTTCCAGATCCGTGCACCACTCTCTTTGTATTTGGATAATCCACTAGAAGTGATAAGTGCGGTGGTAAATCACAACCTTAAAATGTGTTGCTGCTGGGGCAGCTTTGTTCACCATCCCTGCTCTTGCATTTTATGTTGGGTAGTAGATATGTTTTGGAGATTGAAAATAGGCCTGCATCAAATTTTTTGATCCACCAACGTAGTCTTGCCTAACTCCTCTTTCATGTTACCCAAAATGTGTGTGATTTTTGCCCGAAGGATACTGGTTGAAGCCAAAAATGCCTTACTAAATGGCATTTTCTCATTTAGCAAGACATTTGCGCCTCAAACTAGTCTCTTGCTGGTCTCTTGCATGACTTCACTAAGGCAAGTTACTTGAGATATTTGAAATACCTGTGAAATGTATTTTGTGGAACATGTTTAATATCAAGAAGAATTATGCATATTTTGGAAAAATCTGCAAATTTCACACTAGTCTAAGGCAAGTTTAGGACCTGGGCAGGGCTTTATCATGTTACATGACTGGTTTCCACAGTCCTGCAGAAGCCCTTAACCATGTCACAATAAATTCTGAGCATGACCAGCCAGGAAATATTTATTGCAGACTGTGCACTGTTGTTGGGTAACCTCATCACCTTGATCTGCTTGGAGTCGACAACATTTAAGTCCTAAATTTGCAGGAAATTATCTTCCACCTGTCCACTCCTAAAGTTCCCAAATCTCAGGGTACAAATGTCAGACTAATTAACTCATTTAATAGTGAGGCACCAACACAACCACTATCTTCAACCAAGGCCCATCCAGAATCCACTCTGCTGGTTTGTCTCCAAAGGTGTCCTCTTGTTGTTTATCGCCCTAGGTACTTCACTGTGCCAGCTTACCTTACCCTTCAGAATCATCTCCAAAGCTTGGCTTAAAAAAAAACACATATAGAAGTTCTCAGTCCTTCCTCGAGCAACTGCTTCTTATCTTCTCGAGATCCAGTAGTGTTCTGATTTCCAGTTAGAGATTCCCTAATTTATTATAGTAGTGTTGCAGCAGAAGTTTCTTTTTGATTTTCTATCATTGAGTCCATACAGTTGTTATACTAAACTTAGTAATTTCACTCGGATTCTATACTTCACCCACAGAGGCATTGGTCCTCAAATGGAACTTTCTTCGTCATAGTGAGGGGTGAGAAATCGGGATGTCGAACTGTTGGCCACCCAATGAGGACTAATAATTGGTCGCCAACTCACAAACTAGAGATCAGGTTTAAGTACACTACTTATAGAGCCATGTTATAGAAATAGAGTATTGCAATTGGAAGACCCAACCTTCTAAAGATGTTCAATCTAACATAAATTATACAAACCAGAAACTCTGCTGTGGCTATAGAGCAAAAGAACCTGATGTTCTGAAAATAATCTATGATTCTCCCTATCATGCATTTAGAAATCAGATAGTTGTAAGCACAGTTTCTGCAGAAAAAACATTAAGACAGAATAAAAGAATCAGACAATTTGGTTATTGTATTAATGATTCAAAATCAATGCATATAAATAACATTTTAAGTAACTCTGTCATGAGTCTTCCAGCTTGCAGTATAAATCTACTCATTTAGTCAAAGTAAATCTATTGCTAAATAAATGAATCCTTAAGGAGGTTGGTTAAGGTTAGAGATTCCTTCCACCGACAAAGGGCAGGAGAATAGTTCAGAAGAGTTCTCTTAGCATGGGCAAAGGGATCAAGTTAGAGTCCACTAGGGAAAAGTCCATGAGCATGGGAAGGGGAGTGGAGCAATAATCAGGAAAGTTCAGGTCTGGCTTCTCACCAGACAGCCCAAATCATTCAGCAGGTAAGTTCATCAGCAATAGAAAAAACAAGGCAAGGGGCATGTAAAAATAGTCCGGCAAGTAGTTGCCAATGAAGGAAAAAGGAAATGAAGGGACTTTTTCTTCCTCCTAGGAGGGTCACTTTTAATACTCCAAATCATCCATTTGTGACATCAGTTGTCACCATACAATGATCTGACAGTCATGTGACCCTTCTTCCGTTTAACAGGTACAAAATTGATTCTCCAACATATTTTCCCATGTTGCTCATGAGAAACGACTGTGCATTCCGTCCTCACAGGTTAGTTGACATAGAGCTTATTTACTTTGTTTTCTTCATGGATTAAGTCAAGAGGTTGTGTTCCCATCAATTCACACACAAAAAAGTACTGGAAAAGTGTCTTGTTGATTAATAAATGTTGCATTAACAGAACAGATAAAGCAACATTTAAGGAAATGTAACAAAGGTCCATTACAGCAGGCTATGAAATAATGCAGCCTTAGGAAAAAGGCAATTCAATGCAGTTTTAAAGTTAGCATTTCTTATTTAGTAAAATGAACTCGTAATTAAGATCAAGCATAATGAAATAAATCAAATATATCGTATATGAAAATATTTGTAACTTTTTCAGTGATTATTACATAAAAATGTTCAACCCTAATTATGGCCTACTACCAACTTTTAGAAGTACCTACATGCAAACTATTCCTAAAATCATTAAAATAAAATTGTTTTAAGACCTATAAGATCCTAATATTGTCAAGCACTTATACTGAAGGTTTCAGTCATATAGCACATTGCATAAATCTTTTGCACCGCTTTTCATTTTATGGTGCATTAGAATGAAGGCAATAAAAATGCTAAGTTTCATCATTAATTTTTCGTAACGACTTTGATAAAAATATAAGGTAATCTATTAATAAACATGTTAAATTCTGTATTTTATTAATCCTGCTATTTCTACATATCCAAGCACTCTTTTACAGTGCTGGTACTTCAACGTTTCTCAGTTTCAGTGTTCCTTTTCTAGACGTGTGCAAAGTGCACATTAGAGTTTCGCTGTCATAATCAGTTTTTGTGTCATGTAAGGAATAATCAGCTTTTACGCTGTAACAGTAGCAGTAGTTCTTGAGGTCCTTGAATCTATTCTCAAAAAGTCATCATGCTTGTCCTCCCAGCATTTGAGCACTTCCTTTCACCTCTGCTAAAACTATCCAAGATAGCACTATTCTCAGTATTTTCCAAAATGGTGGCTAAATCAGCTCTTAGTTCCCCAAATATCCCCAAGGGTTTCAATGTTGCAATGATGCACTTTCCACACCCCACCAGAGGAAAACCTATTCAAACCGGTCCCTTGCTTATGGTACCCTGAGTGAAGGGAGCCAGTGGGTCTAGGCAAAGGCCTGCGTAGAAAGAATATCACACACTGCTATGCATATGACATTTAAAAAAAAAATGGTATGCCCTTTGCTGTGCACTGCTGTCTGAACTTCTACTCTTCTCACATTTCTCTAATACATGCAGGGTAGTGTTCACTGGGAATGTGACAAATTGTAATTATATTTCTTTTGGCCTGCTGAAGGAGAGCTGGCAGCAGGGTTGCTGCACCAGATGGACTAGTGTCCTCCAGGCACAAGTAACATCCCTACTTTGCATGTTTTCTGGTCAAAACTCTGCTGGAGGAAATCTAATTACAGACAGTTCAGGACGTGGGAGCCAGGGAGAACCAGAGGTTGCTAGGGCTTAGTCACAGATCAACTACTTTTCTGAATGTCATCGTGTTGACCTTTCTGCTATAAATCTAACTTTAGCAATTAATTCGATTTCCTCTATTTAATAAAATGCCACAAGGATGGAGGGCCCTAGGGGTCATAACCCAAGTTGCATATTTTAGGCAGCGTTTTAAACATAAAGCAGTCTTTATCTGTGGTAAATCTGTAAGCATCTACTATAAAATAGCACATTTCAGAGTCTGTTACTGCAGAAACATTTATGTTAACATACTTTCTCACGTCTAAACAGCATGCACTCATCTTTTACGGGCTCAATGCACATTTACTGGGAGCTTTTTACATCTCAGAAGCAGGCTTTAAGCATGTCAAACTGGTTTAGTCTGACATGTGAAGTTTAAAGTTTGTATGCAGCCATTCTATGCTTTTTGGCAGCCCTGATGCCATATTTTTAAATTCTCCTATGTGGGAGGTTCAAGACCTCATTGCAACCACATGCAACATCTGACATTTATGTAATTTGCTTAGTTTGTGCACAATTCTACCATAGCCTTACCTTATAGTCAATAAGTCAAATGAAGGTAGCCAATTAATTGCCACGTTTGGGTAGGACACATACAATGGAAGGTATTCAGCATCATACCAGATTCAGAATCCAAAAATACCAGCAAATTAGAAAAAGAAACAAGCATTGGCATAGCCAATAGGTCTCGCCTTTGGGACCTGCTGCATAACTAAATACTTATAAGGTCCCAAAGGCGAGACCTATTGGCTGTGCCAATGCTTGTTTCTCATTGCAGCGAGAGCAAAGCCTGAGTGCCAGCTCAGAAATCTGATCTCTTGAATGAGCTGAGCGAGCAGGCGACATCGCTGGAATTGGAGGTCCCTGGAGGAGAATCTGAGAGAAAGCGGATTTTGTCACTGGCTCTCCCTGCTTCTAGGGGGGGGGAACAAGACCTGCACGATAACATGGAGGGACAGGAGAGTGGGAGGGAGCACTAAATGGCACGGAAGGACTGGGAGGTCGGAGGGAGCACTAAACCGGACTGACGGAGGTGGAGGGTATAGCGAGCACTAAACAGCACAGGGACAGGGAGTGTGGAAGGAAGCACTAAACAGCACAGAGGAACCGCGAGGGAGCCCTAAACAGCACTGAAGGAATGGGAGGGTTGAAGGTAATACTAAACAGCACGGAGGCACAGTGATGGTGGAAGGGAGCGCTAAACGGCATGGAGGAAATGCAGAGGGTGAGGAGCCCTAAACAGCATGTTAGGGTGGAGAGGGAGCACGCAACAACACAAAGGGACTAGGAGGGTAAGCGAGAGCATGCAACATTACTGATGGAAGGGAATGGTGGGAGGGAGCACACAACACTCTTCTTTGACTGCTAATGAACTGTAAATAAGCCCGCGAGTGGTGCGCACGTGCGCACAATGAACTGTAAACAAGCCCGCGAGTGGTGCGCGCGCGCGCACTGCAAAGAATGTCAGGAATGCAGCTGGCACAGTGCGGGGCCGCTGCTCGCTCCCGAGCTCCCTAGGCCAGGGGAGAGAGAAGGCGGGACATGCACCCGCCTTTGGCCAATTGCGTGCTGTCTTTCTTAGAAAGACGCATGCAAAGGCCAATAGCGGGTGATGAAAAAAAAAAAGCACACGCATGAGCGTGTGTTCCGAGTTTAAAGCCCTTACTAAAAGCCTCGCAGGGCAACGCATTCGCGCTGGGTCAGGCGAGACCTAAAAAACTGGGGATAAATCACATACAAAGGTGCCCTTTATTGCATTCCAGGAGCGGCCGGCACTGATCGGGGATGGTGGGGCGGGGGAGGGCGGAGGTAAGTTGGTGTAAAAAAAAGAAAAAAAACGTACTCCCTCGCTGCGCTTCTCCGCTGTCGTCCTGCCATCTTCTCTCCTGGCCGGTGTTCCAAACAGGAAGCACCCATGCTGAGGCTCCCCTAAGCCAATCACAAGGCTGCAATGCAGCCTTGTGATTGGTCTGAGTGCTGTGGTTTGGCGCTCAGACAGGGGCTGGGGGCCTGGACATCTTCTCCACTCAGGATATAATGCAGACTGGGTGAAGAACATGCAAAGTGCGCATGACGGTTTGGCCAGCCCAAGAGGGCCGGCCAAGCAGTTATGCACACTTGGAGTGGGCAAACCCCTCCTTCTGCTCCTCTGGCCTCGGAGCAGCCCCGCACTCCCGCAAAGCTGACGGCAGCAGGAAAAAAAAATAATAACCCTGAGTTATTATCATTTAATTTTTCCCTTCTTTCACTGCTGCAAAGCAGTGGGGCGAAAGTCCTCCGCCTTAGTTCTTAGCTCTGCTCTCTGAGGCATGCTTGTTGTACCTCTGTCAGATCTACTGCCAAGCACAACACAGGGCTTCTGGTTCTTACAGGTCTGTCCAGTCCTGCAACACGCCATGGAGAGGTTGGGTGATGATAGTACAATGTCAGCTGCCATTCCCCTCCCTGCCTCGTGTCTGTGGAAATCTGACATACAGTTGACCACATATTTCGGGGTTCTTGAGGTCTGGTGAGCTGCGGGATCTGTGCCCATATTTCACATGCTTTCCTTTGGGTGTTTGAAGACCAAAGCGATGTGAGGGAATACTGAGGGAAGCTACCTCACTCTGACATGGACAGCCAAAAACGAGCTTTGTTATCCACTGTTCTTTCATTAATGCTCTAAACAATGCGGGCCTGATTCACCAAGCTAGTTGTACACTTATTTTCAGCAAGGGGCACAAATGGCTTGAATTTTGAGTGCAAAGCCACATTTACAATTCACAAAACATTAATTTACATGTGTACATTTGTTGCCTCACATACAATATTACACACAAGGTATAATATCACATGGTAGTAAATCAGCTCCTAGGGGCAGAAAATGGGTTTTCCAATCGTGAATGCCATTGGAGTTGGGTGACCTTGTAATCTCAAACGAATCATGAGCCTATTCCCAGTCTGGATATGGAAGGAGATTTACTGCTATGGTGGATAAGTGTATGGAATGGAGAGTGAACACCCTTATAATTGTTGGTAGTTTAAAGGAAGAGGTTTCTTCATGGGGAATATATCTTCCATGTGGAAGGAAAAAAAAGGCATTTGCAAATCCACTTTTGATATCCATTTACACATGCTTAAAAGTACACCTTGTACAGCTGTGCTCTTGTAAATATTTGCATACATGAACACTCTAATAAAGCTGCATCTATTGCAGATTTCCACGCGTACTCAGAACTTTTTGAGGGTTCCAAAAATGTGGCCATAGATTTTGAATCTTCTGTTTTGCCTGTTGTCTTTCTTTGGAATTCATAATTCATGGTAGGACAATAATACACACTCATTGCTAATTATGCAATTGAAACTCCTAGAAAATCTCCCAAGGTGCCATATTTTCACACAATGACTTTGGACTCTTTGCCCCTTCGAATAAGAAGATTTGTGGGCACTCAATTTCATTTTGTCTCCTGGCTTTCTCGGTCGGCAAAGGGATAGCTCTGATCATTTGACAAACACTTTATGGCCATCAAAAAAATAACACTAAATGTTTGTTTTCTGCTACCGTATATCACTTCCTTGTAGTAAGCTATATTTGGAAGTCAGTGAGAGCTTTACCTCTATATAAGCTTTCCTCCATAGTCTGAGTAGAGAGCTTTTCACATCCCAGAGTTGAGCTGCAGTGGATGTGGACACAAATGGAGGAGATGTACATTTTACCCTTATTAAATCAACTCAGAGTGCTTAGGTCTTTGCTTTCACAATCCTGTTTAGCTGCATATGTTAATTTGTTCTAAATTCCATTTCCCTTGCCATTGTAATTTAAGAAAGTCTGTACATAGATTTGATATTGCTGGTGCTTAATTTGAGCTGGTGGTTTCAAGTGGTGGGCACTGGCATTTCAAGTGGTGGGCACTGGCAGTCATTTGTAGGTACCAGGGCTTCATTTCCATCGTCAAACTCTGAACCAGAGAAAGAGAGACAAAGGCAGAAAATGAACAAAAGAGAGAAAATGAAGGGAAATGAACAGTAAGGATGAAAAACAACCTGTAAGAGTGAGGTAAAAAAATGAATTGTAGAACTGTAGGGTGGTAGAAGGAAGAGGCAGGAGGTGGAATCAAGACTAGGCAGTCTTGTTGTTCACTAAGCCTGGCATTTGGACCATGTTAGACCAATGCATTTACATTTTTTACACATAAAATACGTGTTATTGTACCATATTGCTCTGCAATTGGACCATGACCAGTGGAAAACACAGGCCAGATTTCCCCTGCAATTTGAAAGTAAAGCTAGTGGTACAATTCGAGAAGTGGACATGCTGTGCTACCATAACCACTCCAAACGTATGCTTCTCTTTTCCAAATTCACTTTGTCTGGCCTTGGCATGTTGGTAAAATGATACATTTTTAAAAAAAGGTTTAGTTCCAAGCCTACATAAAAATAAGAACAAAACATGATGCCACATAAATGTGGCCATCATGTATTTG
This sequence comes from Calotriton arnoldi, assembly GCA_963921515.1. NCBI lineage: Eukaryota > Metazoa > Chordata > Amphibia > Caudata > Salamandridae > Calotriton > Calotriton arnoldi. Next base: position 702,319 of record CAWUFW010001915.1, read on the forward strand.
CAATAAAAATGTATATATAACAAATCATTCACTGGTGTGACTTGCTTTACTGGCAATTTTCTTTTTTGTGTAAATGAGAAACTGCTTAGTTTTGCTATGCATTTTTTATGTGCCGGTGACAAGAAGACACCATCGGAACAAGCACTCCAGTCACAGGCAGCTACAATGTTACTACCCAAGTTGAAATCTTTATAAGAGCAGCTTTAAAAGGACTACGGGAAATAAACCACCATCTAACTAAGGTCCTAAAGTGCAGGCAAAACAAATAGCGAGTATTTCAAGATAGTATTAAAAAAGCAAAAATAAAAAATAGGCTTTGTCACTATAGAGAAAGGAATTATTTTAGAGTGGATGTGGACAGTGGGCCCAAGCTTTGTGCAGTCACTCAAAGTGAAGGGAGCCAATGGGTAAAGTGGGCTGTCCTGCTGTCCCGTGCTGTGTGCTGTGGTGGTGGAACAAAATGCGAGTGAATATTTACCTTACCAATGGATGCAGCCTGCTCATAAACAGCCCGTTTATGATGCATATTATGTATGATTTTGTTTAGATAAACAATAGCCTGGTGTGACAGCTAGCGCTTTCTTAAAGGGCCGACCTTGAAAGGGGAGTCAAGCTTAAAGGTAGAGAAACAGGTGAAAGCACACCACAAGACTTATGATCCTGGCGCCCACTTTGGGAAGAATTAGAGTAGCTGTGCACCCTTGTGTGTCTGGAATGCGTTTGAAAATCTGCATCTGTGAACAGGAATGCTTCAGCTGTACCATAATCCTATGTATGAGGGCTTTTGGGAACTTTGCTCCACCACTCTACTACTGTTATAAATGTCAATGTTATTTTTAACCAACAAGTCTTCCATTTCCTAAACAATATGAACAGCAGCATAAACCGAAATATCCATGGTTCATATTTAGGCCGATAGATAAAAAGACATTACATTGGTGAATTTTAACACCTGTTATTTACATCACTAAAGAGATGAAAAAAGTGCAGTATAAAGCACTAAAAATTTTGTTTGTGCGCTGTACAAATGCTAATTAACATAACAGATTATGAGAAATCAATAAAACTTTAATACTCCTCAGTCTGTCTTTTTCCTCCCATTTGAACTATTTACATGGTCATAAAATATGAATATGGGGGGCGTGGCCAAGATGGCGGACGGGTAGGACGTGCCTTTTCGTCTCTCCGTCCCTGCTCCCAGCCTAAGCCACTTGTAAGGCCTAAAAGCTCAGCAGAGGATACCCAGGATGGCCCCTATTGAAACACATATGATGAGGCCCCACCAGGCAGTGCGGAACAGCCACACATATAAATGGTGGCTTTGGCAAGCAACTAAGACCAGAGAGGAGCCGAGTGCTGCAACATGGCAGCCGCCACCATGAGCCTGACGCGATTGTCTCAGCTCTGATTCCCCGACTGCTACAAGCGGCGCACCTGCCTACAAGCCGCTCGCCTACCGCATCACCTGGTCGTGGTGGACTAGACCCGAAGCTGGCCAACCCAGCATCCGCCTAGCACACCAAAGTTGCATTCGAGGTGAGCCCAGCCGCGCTACATGTGCAATCTCCCCGCTGCCCTTTGAAGTTCGCCAAGCACTGTCCGGTCAGCAAGCCTCCACTTGTAAGCACTAAATGCCCAGCAGAGGAGACCCGGGTGGCCCCTGTTGGATCATAGATGACAGGGCCCCGCCGGGCAGTGCGTAGCAGCCACACATTTGAATGGTGGCCTTGGCGGGCGACCGGGACCAGAGGGGGGCCGGGAGCTGCAACATGACGGCCGCCGCCCTGAGCCTGACGCAATCGGCCTGGCTTTGACTCTCCCATTGTTACAAGCTGCTTACCTGCCTACATCCTGCTCACCTGCCTCATCACCTGGTCATTCTGGACTAGGGCCGAGCTGGTCTAAGCGACATCCGTCACCCCCACCAAAGTCGCATTGGAGGTGAGCCTTGCCCCGCCACATGTGCAATTTCCCCGGCTGCCCTCTGAAGATCGCCGAGCACCGTCTGGTCCTGATCTTCCCGCTCCTATGACCTGGGCCTCTGCTGCAGATCTGCTTGTCAGCTCGGCCGCCTAGATCCATCAGCAGAGGGCTGGGTTTGGTCTGCACCGCACTCGATGCCCATTAAAACACTGCAACAAAGGTGAGCCCAAGTGCGCCCAGCCTGCCATATTTGCACCTACCTCATGGAGCCTGCTCCTGACGGCCTTGTCTGGATTCCCGGCTGCCATGGCCTGAACATTTGCTGCTGCCCCGCTCACCTGCTTTGAAGTCAAGCTGCCAGAGACACGGGCGAGGGCTGGTCTGCGCGGCCATCCGATACCTCCTACAGGACCATACTAGGAGTGGGCCAGGCCACGTCATAGCCGCAACCTCCCCACGGGGACCACGGCCTGGGCAGCAGCAATCAGCGTGGGAAAGTCCCTGAGGGGGGCAGCACCCCCCAACACACAGTCTCCTATAAGGACTTCACCCTCTACCGCAGGGCCCAACACTGCTGTCATTCTGGGGCCCAGGGGGGGACCCATGGTGCCCCACAATGCACCCGTAGCTGTGAAGCCATAACCATACTGGGCCTCAGAGGAGCTCCATGACACGCCGGACTCATTGAACTCTGCTGGTGCACACCAGATTAGCAGATGGGGTTGGTAAGGAGATGCTGCAATGGTCGCTTCTGCACCTGCCGCCCCAGTGGCCTGCTGTCATAGCCGCAGTCACCCATATCCTCCGCTCCCATGGAGATTGAACACCAAGATCCCCCAGCACCTACTCGCACTGCCAGATGGTCCCACTGCCCAGTACCTCAAGATTAACAAGCTTGCCATATGATAATCGGCCATTGAAGCGGCCCTCTTGACTCACTCAGAGAGACACGCCAGGACCAACCCAGACTTCACGCGAGCCCACTCTAAGCTACCGGGTAAGCCAAATTAGCAGAAACCCCTGTGGCAGAGGGAGAGCAAGACAATTTTCCTACCAAACCATGAGTTTACTTTCCCGGCTATCCGCTGGTACATATCAGTGATTCGCCGGATCATTACCGCGACACCCCGATGGAACCTACCCACTACAGAGAGCGACGCTGCCATAACCTGGGGTGGGAGCACAACCTTGAGGTTCTCCTCTGAACCCTGAGAGATATGGCATCAGCCCGGGCGAAGAAGGACCGCAACTCCTTTCCTGAGACCCTGTTAGCATCTCTTTAGGAAGATCTGCAAGCAGTCAAACAAGATCTATCAAATGACCTTAAAGAAGTGCGTTGTGACTTTGAGGCCATCGGAGACCGGGTCTCAGCCATTGAGGACCAAGAAACCAGCCGCGACGAGGAAGTGGAACAGCTACAACAGGAGGTCATCCACATCCGGGAGCAACAGATTGACTTGCAAGCCCACGCTGAAGACCTGGAAAGCTGGTTTAGGCGGAATAATATCCGCATTAAGGGAGTGCCGACGAATGCAGAAGGTACGGACTTAGGTCTCTACATTAGAGATTTCTTTCTCCACATACTAGAGGCTTCACTGTGCAAGTAGATCAAATTTGAACAAGTGCATAGAGTGGGCATGCCGAGACCCGAGTTCACGACTTCCAGTTAAAAGAAAGCATCCTACTCAAGGCCCAAACCTATATTGTACCAAAACTTGGCAGCCATAACTTTGCAAAAATGCTGCGACTTTTGCCCACTGACCACTTACCTGCGGAGCATTAGAAACTCTTATTCCTGGGGCCACCCATTCCAGCTTATCTTCTGTCCAGATGGCAAGATGCACCAACTACGATCACTGGGGGTGGCATGTCGGATACTCTGCATTGAAGACCCTGCTGCCAGAGACCAACAATCTGGCCCGCAAGACCGAAGCACCCGCAGACACCCACAATGGCAGCGACGTAAGATGCCAGCTGGTGGACTGAGGCCTCACCAGAGACCATAGCAATGGAAAGAAAGGCAGTGCTGGAATCACTGTCCGGAGACCCGGACAGGGCAGAAGCTACATGATGCCGCTGGGTCTCCAACGACTGCTTCTCCTCTTGGGGTGGCAGGGTGGGAAACGGGGACAGGGACCCGGGGGCCTTGTGCCACTATTTGGACCCATTGTCATTACCTCACAAAGGGACAGTAAGTTCACCCATGAAGCTTTGAATCTGATGATAATGTTTTCTATGTTGTTGTTTTTCCATGTTGCTGTTTTGGGGGAAAAGTACTCGCCTTATGAGATGACACATCACATTATTGACATATCCACACATGGGCTCAGCTTTAGTTGGAGAGGGCACCGGGGAAACAATTTGGAGGCCAGGTTTGAGAGCAGCCGTTGCCTATCCAGTATTCACATGACTGACGCTACCTTAAAGGTCCTCACCCTAAATGTGAAGGGCCTCAATAGCCCTGTCAAATGCCGGGCCCTTCTATTCTACCTTGACCAATCTGGGGCAGATATCTGCTTCCTCCAGGAGACAAACCTGGTGACTAGTGACTGGCACCACCTCCATTCCAGAGCCTTCCCTCAGCAATTGCTCTCCTCTGCTTCCTCCAATACATCTGGTGTAACCATATTGGTGTCCTGTTCATTCCGTGGCAAAGTGGGGTCCAAAGTTCTAGAAATGAAGGGTAGACTCCTCGCACACACTGTAACTACAGGTGACTACTCTTTCGTATCAGGTTACATATATGCCCCAAATGAAGGCCAGGAAAGCTTTTTACGCAGGGTGGTGTCAGAAGTATTGTCCACGACAGAACAGCTGATACTCTTGGGGGGGGGGGGAGGGGGAAGGGGAACCTCATCCTGGTATTCAACAATGATTTAGAGAGATCAGTGTACAGTCACACTGGGGCCTTATCACTGGGAGGAACACAGTGGCTCCAAGTGATGGGGCTGCGGGATCTTTGGCGAGAACACCACCCGCACACACAGGATTATACCTTTTACTCTCACAAAACGTACACCTGTCTTGACTATTTCCTAGGGACAAAGGACCTACACACTTTAACAACAGTGTCAGAGATAGAACCACATGCCTTATCAGATCACGCAGCAGTGTCCCTTACCATTGCGCTTCCCCCAGTAGGCCATCCCACCCAGATATAAAGGATGCAGGAAACCCTCCTACATGGACCCGAAGTAGTGACTTGGATAAACCAAGCAATAGTTATCTTCTTAGAAATCAATGACACACCGGACACCTCTATCACCACACTTTGGCAGGTTATAAAAGCTGTAATAAGGCGGAAATTGATTGCCGTTTCTGCCACAGACAACAAGCTCCATAAGGAAAAGAGAGATCACTTATCCAAACAAGTGAGAAAACGCAAGCGTATTTACCAATGCACAGGCGCCCCGAGAGTATGGCATCAATTAGAGGCAGCCTTTTCCCAATTGGAGGGTATCAACCTAGATAAGGCCGAATACTCAGCACTTTACCTTCGACACTCCTTCTACTTGAGACAAATGCGCACGGTGCTTAGACAACAGACTGCGAGCACAAAGACAGGCAGCGGGGGTACACTCTCTTTGGGCTCTAGACGGGACCGAGATAGTGGAAGGCAACCACATAGCGTCCACATTTTGGAATTTCTATAAAGAGCTCCACACAGGGCAAACTCTTGAATTGGAAGACCCCACCTCATATCTTCATGGGGTAAACAAGGCACGGCTCTCCTCGGAGCAAGCAGCTTCCTTAGACTGCCCAATCCAAATTGAAGAGATTATATTCACCATCTCCCGCCAGAAACCCTTGAAATCGGCAGGACTCGATGGCTTCCCGGCTTTTTCACAAAACATATTGTCATATCCTAGCTCAAATTCTGAACCAGCTCTTTAACTCAATTACGGGCCTTGAGTTGATTCCCTCTTCGATGTTGACAGCGACTATTGTGGTTATTCCTAAGCCAGAGAAGGATAAACAACATTGCAGCTGCCACTGCCCAATATCCCGCCTTAATGTAGATATTAAACTTTTTACCTGTATTCATGCCGAACCTAATCGACCCAGACCAAGCGGGGTTTAAACCTAATAGACAGTGTAGCAATAATACTAAGCGCGTCCTGCACCTAATAGATAAAGCCAAACATGCGAGCAGGGAGATAATGCTCTTGACGATCGACACCAAGAAGGCCTTCGATCAAGTGCACTGGTCATATCTTGAGGCAACGCGCCTCCACTTTGGCTTCGGTGAGAGATTCCTGGCATGGGTCCTAAGCAACTATAGCCATCCTTGCGTAGCATTCAGAGTAAACGGACGAGGTTCGGTGCCCTTTTCCATAGGCAGAGGCACATGACAGGGGTACCCACTCTCACCCCTGTTATTTGCCCTATACATGGAATCGATGGCCCAGCAGGTTCGGAACAATCCCGACATCATTGGGGTCACATTTGGCGGGGAACAACATACCATCGGCCTGAATGCAGTTGATGTTCTGGTGGCACTAGATAATCCCATCACGGCCCTCCTGGCCTTTCTGGCTGAACTGGAAACCTTCGGCTAGGCAGCGGGGTTCTGTTTTAACGTTGGTAAATCCCAGGCTCTTAACCTATCTGCATCTCAGGTGATGGTGGCAAAAATCACAACACAATATCCGATAGAGTGGGAACCCATATCCATCCCATACTTGGGGATCCAACTAGTCTCCTCGTACAGAGGACCACTGTCTTAAACTACGGGTCCTTGCTCCATCACCTTAAAGAAGACTTGACCCGATGGAGGCACTATCCGCTCTCCTGGCTCGGTGGCTGCCCTTAAAATGACTGCTTTGCCCAAGTTCCTATTTCTATTCCAGACCCTCCCGGTGACACCCCCTAAAGGGATGATCCAGGCCTTACATGGAGAAATGAACCACTTTTTTTGGGTGGGCAGCTGACCCCGAATTTGAAAGGAGCAATTACCAACCCACTAATGAAGGGGGGCCTAGGTCTCCCTAACCTCCTACAATACTATCAAGCGGCACAGCCACGGTACCTGGTGAAATGGAGTAGGGAAGAATCAGAGAAGCGCTGGTTATTTCAAGATAGAGCGATAGCAGGGCAGCACCAATGGAAGGTTCCCTTCTTTAAGAGGCCACACCACCCAAGGAGCCTCTACTCATCTCCCATTGCCAGGGCTACTTTGGAGGTCTGGGATCAGGTGGGGCTACGTAAGGGCCTCTCGTCATTCCGCTCCCCCCTGCTTCCAATCCTGGGTAATGCCGGCTTCACCCCGGGCATGGATCAATTAGCGTTCTTACCATGGCAGCGTGTGAGATGCCTCTTGGTGGGTCATTTGTTCAATGAGAAGGAGATGTTATTGTTTGCCCAACTGCTCACCGAGTATGCACTGCCAGAATCGGATGCACTATTGCAGGTGCGTCATTGGCTGATGTACCCGCCTAAGCACCTTGGGACCCAGAGATATCTTACACCTTCTGAAAAGTGACTAGTAAACAAAACCTCGGCTAAATGGCTTATCAATTGATTAATATAGCATTTTGCACCAACCTTTCAAATGTGAGCCAGAGGAGGTGGGAGACAGAATTAGGGAGGCAATTGACACCGAAACAAAGGAGAGAGGTGTATTATAGAGCGTGACACATGGCACGCATGCAGCCAACATTGAAACTGCCACCAAGACCGCCACATATTGGTACCTCATGCCGATACGCCTACGCAAAGGGAACCCAAAACGGAGTCCGGATTGAAGGAGGGGCTGCGGCTCCCCCGGAATGCTGCTACACTTACTATGTGGTTGCCCTAAAATAGCAGAGTACTGGACCACGATCATAGATGATATCGATTCACATCTAGACACACAACTTTCCAAATTCCCTGCTTACACGATTCTAGGGCTACCTAACCCACTTACTTTCCCATTAAAATCCCGTAGGGGAAGACAGATAGGGTTGGCACTGGGAGCTGCACTCCAGAACATACTAACGCATTGGGGCACAGGCGTACTCCAACACACCAGGGGTAGCGCCACTACCTCTGGCATATACTAGGGATGGAAAATAATATTACTCTCTCTCACTGCCCAGAGTGCCTGATATGGTGAGCTCTGGTGCCCGTTTATGGCGCTACTCTCGGTGGAATTCCGGGAGCTTACTTGTCCCAAATACCTGCGCCTATTCCATCTGACTGACATTGCCCCCCTACACCTCAGGTAGACTCGAGTTAAACAGAATCCTGTAGAGGTCTATAGTGTCACACTTATTATATTCCATCAAATTGAGTACCAAGGGGTGGGTGATGGTGGGGAGGTTTTTTTTGGGAAGGTTTTATTTTTTGTTGTTGTTATCAATGCAATATAATACATAAGCAGAGTGCTGCAACACTCTATCTGTGTGGTGTATAGTGTTACGTTGGTGCAGTTAGTGTGATTTGTTCCACGCTCAAGCTACAATCTGTCGCAACATTTTATATGAAAATGCAAATAAAGAGATTTGAACCATAAAATATGAATTAATGGTGACAATGGCGGAGGCGGGGTGATATTTCTGGGACAAAAACCCTCTCCTTCTGATACATTGACATGCTGAAGATTGTACAAGGTTGCCGCCCTTTCACTAGTGGATGCCCACTTTCAACATACAAATAGACAAGTGAAAAACTACCTGTTTCCATTAAGAGAAACAACTAGATCATCACATTTCCCACCACATCAATCCCACAAAATGATCCAACATTGATTGGAACAAACGTGTTAGACTCTGGTTGACTTCTGAAGATATAAAACTGACAAACTGCTGCATCTCCTAAGGCCTTTGCATAATTTTAGATTGGTGCAGTTATAGAGTGGAATAGCACTTCATTTGAGGATATCATCTAGTTTTCAGAAAAGACAACTTTAGATGGTCTTTAAAGTGCGCACGGCTGTCTGATTCACACCAAATGTTCCGAAAATATGTTTGGCCTGTTTTTTTTCTTCTTGGATGGGGCGGAGGGGGGGAACCATAGTAGGAGATGAATAGTTTCTACTTTCCCATCCAAACATTCCAAAGGTACTTCACCAAACTTAGTATATAACATCGAAGGCCTCTGATCCAGGCAATCGTCCTATATAGACTGCAATAATTTATAACAATACACTTAATCTTCTCATAAAAACCATCAATAAATTACTACCAATGCAAAATGGAGCCAATCGGATCATCAAAGGTCTAAAGAAAACAACCATATTTCAACTCTTGTGTTCTATGGTTACCAGAAGAGTTGATTGCAAATACAATACCAAGTTGTCTCGTACTTGTCATGAAATATCTGAATTCCTGGCTGGTTTCAAGGCTCTCTGGCCTTAAGGCCCTCTGCTTGTGTTTGGCTATCTTCTTTTTACTGGGGGTGATGGATACAGTAGTGTGTGGCTGAGGCGTAGGTAGTTGGGACTGAGGATTGATTTTTATTTTATTTTATTTCATGGAACCACGGGTGCATATGAACAGTCTCTTAAAATGTGCATGACAGCCAAGCCTTGCACAATGCAGGATACGCAAATAAAACATCTGGTCATGACATTTAATAGGAAGGTAGATTGTTTTATCTATAAGTTTTACCACTGATTTTTCTGTCTCTGTTGCAACAGTCCTGGGAGCTCAGGTTCCTGTTGCCTGACCTGTCTCTTTGATTATAGTCTTCTTTCACCTGGATCCTCCAGTCTACTCCTCTGACTGCTCCTATTCCTTGTACTGTGAAGGTGGAGCTTTCATCAGTTCCTACTTTATGATCTGCTGCTTCTGAAATGTGGTGTCAGGTGGTGTCTCGCCTTACTTCTGGATAACCTAACTCTGGTCCTCTGCTTGTTCAGCTTTTACACAAAGTTGTCCTACAGAAACCCTATGTGTCAAGGCCTGCATCTAAACAAATGAGGTTTTTCCTCACAGTGGGGCCGCAACCGCGACATCACCCGTCGCGACAGTGCTCTATTGTTGGTGTGCAGCCCAATTGCTATTAAGGCAGCCTGAACAAAACCGCATTTGATAAAAACTGGAGAACTACTATTACTGCATTCCTTTCATTCCTGGTTTAATTGAAAGTCTAGAAAAACCACCTAGGTGAACTCCTTCCCGCATTCATGCCAATTCTTTCTTTTGTCTTTGTCTGGTGTAACTTAAAAACAGGGTGTGCTGTAGTACTAAAAAGGCCTGCGGATGAACTGTTGCGTAACACAGACTTTAGCTGTGGCACCTTATTATTTTTGGACTTCAATGCAAAGATGTTGTCTTTCAGCATCAACAACGCCTTGACTAGTGAGGCGGTAAATACCTTTTAAGTTCTCCTATGAACCACACATTTTTTAGACAGGCCCAGCAATCCTAACTCCTTCGCATACATGGGCCTTTCTTCTCCCTCAGTGTGATAACACCCTCTTGTGGACCTTGGCCTGTTCACATAGTGTGCTGACAGCATGCTACACCAGCACCAGCTGAAAACACAGCTGCAGTGCAGCCTCGTGTCCTCCCTCATTCATTCTGTACGAAAATGAAAGCTGCCAATGTCTTACAAGGGATAGCTGTCAGCTACAGCACGAGACCGTGCAGCTGGGAGACACGAGAAACGTTGATTGGTCACAATCTCAACCCGCAGAGGGAAATACGGATGTGACTCCTATAATATATTTACCACTATTAAAAAGCTATGAAAAACCTGTTTTTTGGGTTCCATGAAGGTTTGTTTCTTTCTCAGAATATTTGGTGGTCTGCGAGTGCCTTGTTTACAGGACAGTTATGATGCACTCTTCTGATGTATGCTTTAGTTACCCATTTCTCTGCAGTGATGTGATGTAATGTGATGAAGAGCATCCACACATTTTAAGAAGACGTTTACAACACAATCTATAATCTGCAGAATTCAGATTTAAAATATACTTGATCAGTACACTTGCATTCCCACACAGATGTACTTACTGCACAGAGAGGCCACCTTTTGTTGCGACATGGACCACATGGACCTCAGTCCTGAGGTACCACCTTTAAGAACTTGGGTCGCGGGACAGCAACCCTGTGCTGCACTCCCACCTCCTTACCCTTTCGTCCATGACCAGATGGGGGCGCTTTAAGGGGTGCCACCCCAAAACTTTAGATATTTTCTAACATAAACAGGGCAGACTTGAACGGGTTTCATTTACATGAGATCATTCGTGAATGAGGACACTGAGGGATCTGCTCCTGCCGCTCAGATACTAAATCTAGCCAGCTCACTCTCTAGGGTAGAGTTCAGAGGTTTCACTGCCAAAGCTCAAAGAATGAGGGAGACTGGCAGCCTCTGCCTTATGCCCCTCTTAAAGCCATCAAGGAAACTGGGATGCATTAATCTGTCTGAATCTGAGAAATGGGTCTACAGTAAAAAAGTTGAAACTATGTAATGAGTAAAAGCCGGAAATAAATTACCAGCAGTATACGGAACATATACCCCAAAAGTGTTACAAGTCCAATTTGATCTATATTTATTGTCAGAGTCCAAATTATAAAGGTTCATAGCTAAAATTATACTCAAAACTCTCTGTATCCGGGTTGATCATAGAAAACAACCTGTAACAGATGCACAATAAAGAATTTTGATTGCATTGAGCAACAACATATTTATGAGCGACTCTATCATTGTAGGATGCTCCCCTGCCTCATACTCATCCATGTACACTGCTAGCAATTTATGTGCCGATATCTGAGCAGAATCTCAATGTAAATCTGTGGGAACATCATAACTGCTTAGACTATATCCTTTCTTGAGTTACACAATGGCACCGTCAGTCTCTGGAGCCTTGAGAATGTCCATATCAACAAGCAATATATGTTTCAAGTCACCTCCCTGAATGGTGTCTATGTTGTGCTCAATGTCAGATGACGGTGGGTGTCTACAGAGCTGCTTAGAATACTCTGGGAACACTTTAATATGTGGCCATCCTCACCCTGGATGGCCAAAATACTTCTGCCTCCAGCACCACCAATGAATAGTTAAGCTAAAAGCCGAACCCATAATTTCACCATTCACGTGTTTCCTGATCTTAAGCACATGATAACTAAACTTACTGTGGTTGAAGACACTGTGAATGATGCTCTTCTTGTCCAGCAGTTTGTCATGCACCATTGGTTGACCGATCATCTGTTACTCTAAATTGGCAATCTGGCACTCCTACACCTTGATCCTGCACATCATGCCCCTCTGAAATCTAAAGGGAGCCCTATACGAATGCCCTCACCACAAATATAAATGCTCTCATTCCAGTTATGAAAATTAAGAGTCAAAAGACTCTTTATCATTTTTCATGCTGCTTCTTACAAACCACATCCTGAATGGTCTGAAACCTCATCCTCCACCGTGTGACAGCACTCGCTTGCATACCATTATCAGTTTGCGTATCAAGGGAGAATCATTAGACAGTGTGCGCCCTGATATCTAGCTGTGCTGATTCTAAGAAGTAGTCTCCTATCCATCAGCAAATAATCTAATCTAGCATATACATCCTGTAGCTTTAAGTAATGAGAGTATTCTCTTAGGCACCATGTGGATCTCTCCATAAATCAAGTAGCTCTCTTTTGCTCATTATGACACTCAGGGAGCTGGAGGCATTTGATGCCCTGCTTGTGCTCAGGCATAGCCTTCCTGGTCCAGAGTCAATTATAAAATTGACTTAACCCCCACAAAACCTCCCTCTTCCAATGTTGAGCACTCTTCGCCCAAAGGTTTGGGAAACTGTTTGCAGTATTTACTTTGACTATGCACATCACCGTTCTTTTTCTAGTCCAGATTTAGAATGATAAATCTCATACCTTCATCTGTGATTACCCTCCCTTTTGCAGTGAATTTCCATTGGATACCCATACTATGACCCTAAAACCATATGAGTATGAAGCCAGTAACACGTGCCCCTTCCATCTGTTTCCAAATTTAGGCTGCTGCTCTTTGTTTGCATTCATTTCCTGAAGCAATGCTACAGGCATACTTTGCCTTGTGAGAAAATCACTTACCTTTTGTCTTTTTGAAGAGTTATTACTGGATCTAATATTCCAAGTAATCAATGTGTATGCACCATAAAATTCTCCAGTTTCTGATTAAAGGACCCACTGATACACACCATTAACTTTCTTTCCGTAGGCCATCCCCAAATCTGTTGGACTGATTTATTCTCCAGCTTCTGACAACTTCAATTTACCCTGGTGGAAGTTAACTAACAGCCTGCTATGAGTTGCAGTACCTAGCCCGGTTCTCCTCTCCCTTTGACATCGCACCAATTGACAACCCAACATTCCAGCTCTGATACCCTTTGTATCTAAAATCAGACTTGGGTGTGCTTCTTGCTCTACCACTGGGAGCAAGAATAGTGCGAAGGCCTGAATAAATGGACGTGGCAACCCCTAATGTGAGCTTTAATGCTCTCCATCCAAGGCTATGTTGAGGCCCGTATAGTGCTAGCTACATAAATATATGTTTTGAATACAGTGAATCCATCCCACCACATTTAACTACTAGCATATTTTTCTGGGGCAATATTGAAGTTGTCAAGTGAGCCAAATTGCAAGTCCCCTTCCTAATGGCTTCTCGTCCTTCAGACACAGGCTTACCTGTTTCCCGTCTGAAACAATTCTTGCAAGCAGTCTGTCACAAGTCTCTGAATCCCAGGATTGCTTCTTCTGTAAGCTAAATCTTTGCTTCTTGTCATGTGACCACACGTGAATCCTGGTGACCATACATTGCCTCTGAACCCCTCTGCTGTTTTTCTTAAGCCTGGGTTGCCAAGTATCTCTCATGCTAGCTAGTCTTTTATACATGTGCTTACTCCTTTCCCTTGCCCGCCTCCGCCATCCACTCCATTCTATCCAATCCTAGGACTCTTGTGGAGTATCAAATAACTTTGCACCCTAGCATCCTAAAACTTCACTTTGTTCAGGGACATCAACATCTACATCAGGTAGGCATGGCAGGTCTTCTGTTTGACTCCCATGTATGATTGATGTATACTGATTACAGCATATGGTAGTCCTACCTGAAATAATGGCTTTGCCCTAAGCAACACTCGTTGATGAATGCTTTTCACAGCACTTTGTGCTCCATAGTGATTTTTGAGTACACGCTAATAAATAGAGTATGTTTGGTGTAAACACATGCATTAATTACTAAAAATAACTGCATGCTTCTAAATGGTTTGAAATGACTACAGTAGTGTAAAAGTACCTAAATCATATTGGTGCATGGGGCGGGGCTTTCTGAAAGGATGCTGAATTCCAATGCTCGTCCTGACGCTCCATTAGGGCACTTATCTATAATAGCCCAAATTACTGTCCAACACTGACTTGGGAACAGCCTCTCACGTTCTTATGCCTGCTCCAGCCAGTCATCCTTCTTTGCACCTGGAACCCCTCCCAAGCAACACTTCCTTACTGGCCATAACACAGAATGTCATGAGCGCTAGTCTTGCCTCTGCTGATGTATTTGCCTTAACCTTCTGAAAGATCCAGCTAAAAAATGATGCAGTAGCTACACACCCAGAAATATTTTCCTTTGTGAGCCCTTGTACAATTCCATGCTGTCTCCAGATCCAGCTCATAAGTGCTAAATCTCTGTCCTGTGAGGTATTACCAGACCAGGTGGTTTGGTCTAGGTGCCCAAACTTCCAAAGGGTGTGCGGAAATTGTGTAACGCTTCCATGCCCATTGCCTATTTCTTGAAACCATCCATCTTAAATGAGACAGAGCACCAATTTTGCCACCTGGCTCACAGCTTGCATTGAAATTTATGATCCGTTTTTGGCAATTCATAATCAATGCCCTTAATAGGTTCGGCTGACACCCTTTGCATGTGTTTATTCATCACCTGTACTACAAATCATCCATCACAAAAGACAATATTACTACGATTCGCCAATCTGTCGCCCCACACCTTTATTTTCAGATTGACGGGGATAACACCAAAAAGTTGATAGTGATTAGTAAGCTGTCCTTCCGGCCGAGCTGGCCCTGCATTGAACACCCCTCGGTTCCTGGGTGCATCTACATTCAAATACAGATCAAACTTTCTTTTCATGTCCTCACTCAACATCAACAACCAAATGAAACTGCTCAAAAACCTGTTCCATACCTGTAGAGTCAGTTTGTTGTCTCCCACAAGCCTCCTGAAAAACGATTTGTACCTTAAACATACTGTGGCTTGAGTAATGCGCTTTGAGAAGGACCTGCCACGTGGGATTACTTTGGTTGCCAAGATTACTGGGGCATCGAGTGGCACAGAAAAGGCTTCAGGATAACGTTCTTGGCAGACCTACAGTAAATTGCATTTTCCTTAAAACTCTTAAGAAAGTGAGCAGAAAAACTAGAATTCTGCTTTACAATGTTGACCTTTAAGTCTGTGAAGGACAAAGAGTTGTCCTTGACCTTTCCTGGCACTCAAGGAACCCTTAGCCTTTCTACAATAACCTAAAACATGTTCATCAGAATTTCATGCTCCTTTTACTCCTTCTTTCTAATGATCAAAAAATCCAAGTAATGCACCTTGCTGTGCAATACGTTGTTCTTAACTCGGCGCCATTCTAATCCTGTGTGGAAACACTCAAGGATAGCAAACAATACCACTGCCTCATCAAACAATGGATATGACTCTTTCCGAAACTCCTACCTCAAGTAATTGTTTGAAGTATTCACCTCTGGGTATACCAAGAAGTGAATCTTCCAGAACTCCCCCAAAGCTTTCTTGGGTAACACTCTCAGGGGGATACTGAGATATACCTAAACTGCATATCTTAAAACACGCCCACTCCCCTACTCGGTGATCTATCCTTGTCATGTTGGCCATAGCATGTTTGGCTTTTTGGAAGCTAGTTTCACATTGTTCACCACAAAAGACTGACTGCCCTGTAGAAGGGATCCTGCCACAAAACCTTGATGTAGAAGAACAATTTCCCACTGTTCTCCACATCCTTCAATGATGATTTTCAGCTCACTCATCCTGACTGGTGAAGAAAGAAGATCACCAGACCCATCCCTATGCCCTTATCACATTACCGGGTTACGTTTAGGCCTCTTGTACATACCCTCTCCTAATCCCCCCCTCACTCTTGTAGAGGTTTAACTGTGTGTTCTATGACTGTCTAAAACAGAGTATTCTTGGGTGAGACTGCAAGTGTCCTATATTAATTCACCCGCTCGCCTTTTTTTAGTTTTTGCAAGTCTCAGATGTGCTCTGCTTGCACCACTTTAAGGACATGCTGCGCCTCTTCCTCACATCCATCCAGTGCTCAAGATTTCTCTTTCCCCAGCATAGTGCTCGGTGTTTTTCTTGGTCATTCCTGAACTGTTAATCTTAAACTCACAACCCATCTTTGTTTGGTTATGGAGGTATACAGCTCCTTCCATTCTTCCGCATTCAACAATCCAGGGAAGGCCTTTCCTCCACAATATTATCTCATGGCTGCCAGCCCAGAATTCAGGTTAAAAAATGTTCTCTGCACCTAGCACTGCAGAGGTTTCCTCATCCAGTCCACACAAATTTTCCGTGACTAGGATGTGCACTTCTTCCAAATCCCCTGGTAACAGTTCAAACATGTTATATACTCCACTATATACTGATCACCACCAGGCTGCCCAACCACTGCGGACTCTGCCTCGCTTTCTATGTCAAACTGAAGTCACACACAGCCTCTTACTTAAAGGTGGCAAGAAAGACATTATGGATGGCACAACTCTGAGCCCATATCTGAACCTTTCACCTTCTTTTCTTGTTATTGTTCTTTTCTTTAGCTTCCTAATCCTTTAACCCCCATTACTACCATGCCTTCTTCTAGTGGAGGCTGGTGAGGTTTGTGAGTGGTGCGGCTGGGCTTGGTCCGAGGGGGAAGTGAGGGGATGAGGGTGGGGAATGTTCACATTAGAGGTGCACAGCATTTGTGGGGGAGGTTAGTCACCATTAATGGACAAATCTGTTACGTTTCTTCCAGCACAAGCCCCTCTCTGTCCCCTGCTGCTTCTAAAAGTCACCCAATTACTCTTCAAGGCACCTTTTGAGACCTCGCTACATGCCCAGACATTACGTGCATAAATGTCCACAGTCTGTAACTGGCACTTGTGGTCAGTGCGCTCATTAACTGCCCCAGGATTTAATGCACATATGCAGTGGTTCAAGGACGTGTTTGTCAAAAAACAGTCTACCCCTCGTTCAGCTGCCCCTACCACATCACCAGCTTCCCCACTAGCGCTTTTACTTCCTGGCTTCCCAAAGGACAATGCTATGTGGCTTTGTTTAGGAAGGAGCAGAAGCATACAAGAGAATAAAGTCAATTACATGCATAAAAATATAGCTGGCATTTCTATAA
The DNA here is from genome assembly GCA_963921515.1 of Calotriton arnoldi. Classification (NCBI taxonomy): domain Eukaryota; kingdom Metazoa; phylum Chordata; class Amphibia; order Caudata; family Salamandridae; genus Calotriton; species Calotriton arnoldi. Next base: position 719,579 of record CAWUFW010001915.1, read on the forward strand.
CAAAATGTTTAAGTACAAGGAAGGAGGAGATTGCTTTGTATACGTTAATCTCACTGCACAGTCCTGGATTAAAAAACACAAGCATTTCAAACGAATCTGAGTACCCCACTGGAGGCGTTAAATACGTGAGCACACCAAACAGGTCGGTCACGGACCCTCAATGGGACACATCTGAGAAGAGCCACCCAGCTGGAGACTGTAGACACACCTTTACACACTTGTCGTTGCAGTGCATGTTTCATGCAGAAAAGCACGCGTTTTGCTTTATCTAAGTCGTTCTCCTCCCCCTTGACACTTTTTCGTTTACGAGGAGCTTCACTCTTTTCTTTGACAAACTGCTTTAAGGAGGGAAGGGCAGAGTCTGGCATGCTGGGCTCGGTTCTGTGATGGTTTGTCAGCCCCAGATCCGAGCTAGACACCTGGCAAGGGCCAGGTCGGTGCTTTGCTTAATGTGCTCGTCTGTGAGCTATATCCTTCAGCCAGTGGCGGCTGGCACGGATCGAGGGTGAGGTGGGGGGGAACGGTTGGGTGTGCATAAAAATAAACTTGCCTGCCCACGGCATCTCTCCTCGTCGTCTCTCCATGGCCGTTCCGGGCCGGAAGCATCCAGGCTCCCCTAATCCAATCACAACGCTGCAATGCAGCATTGTGTTTAGTCTGAGTGCCGTGGTTCGGATGACGGCCAGTCAAACTGTCATGCACACTCTAGGTGCTCACCACTCCTCCCCCGGCTCCTCTGTCAGCAGAGCAGCCCCGCCCCACCAAACTGCCTCAGCAGCGAAAAATAAAATGGTAATAACATTGAGTTATTAATTTATTTTTCCTTTTTTTACGCTGCTGAAAAGCAGTGGGGTGACGCTCCTCCGCCTTAGCGGAGGAGCCGCCACTGCCCTCTTCTTCTTTTTCTCAGGAACAAAAATTAAGACTATTGTCAAGTGATTGAAAGGAACTCATATTTGCCCTTTCTAGACCCGGTATAATGACATAGTCTGTGGCATTAGAATAAAACTCTTCCTGGGATTATCTGAAACCATTATAGTATGAGATGTCAGTGAGATTTATTGTTCACAGGATCGGAAATAAACATTGTTAAATTGGGCTGAATATTTTGGCTGCTAATCTTTAATCTGTGTTTCTGCATTTGGCTTCTAGCATGTAGTGGTGAATCATCAATTTGTTTTGGTAACTTGGGTTGGTCCTTGTTGTAATATTCCTTCCAATGAGTTTTCTCATTTTTTCTGCTCATATTAATTCCTTAGTGACCGGTATTTCACGTTGTGCACGTGTATAAATCTAATGCCTGTCAATAGTTCTTATATTTAGTGATGTCTTTTTTTGCAAAATACTGTAGATTTTAAAATAAGGCATTTGGCTTTCACCAAAACACATTTTCAGTGACCCAGTCAACAAATCAGTACTTCATTTTTATTCCTGGAGTCCCCGAGTTGTGTAATGACAGCCACAACATTTTTGTTCAAGTTTTCGATAGCCAATCAGAGAGCTTTGGGTTTACGAATCCAGAGTGGATGACAGAGAAAAAAAACTCTTCCAATCATCTTTGTTTTGTTTTTCAAACCAAGGTCGGTGAATTGATCCACGACCTCAGATTTGTGCACTGTTCCTGGATTAAAAGTCCACATAGCTCTGCCTTTCTAAGTTTGTTTGACGGGTCCGCTCAATTGGAGGCCTACAAAAACAACTGTATTAATGCTAATTTCTCAAATTGGAAATGTCACCCTTTTGACCTGCCCTTTATTTTTTTTTTGCACCTTCCCTTCGCCATGCTGTACCCAAATCTGATGAGCATTTGTTTTGGAAAGTTTCATACAGATTTGTCAAACGTCTATAAATTTATGAGCAGAGCAAAAAAAAACTTTTCACTAGAAAGTTAGACCTGACCATAACTACAGAGGTGCTATCGCTGCCTCAGTAAAATATATATGTAGAGTACTTTGTCTATATAGCTATGTGACAAACTATTTACCTGTTCGCGGGTGCTTTATTTACTAAATTGTAGTCATTATATGATGCTTATTAGAATAAATGTTTGTGAAAATCATTGTACAGTCCCATTTGTATGTACGGAGATGTGGTCGTATCACACAGTGTAGTCTATATTTCCTTCTGCTTAAAATGGGGTTCCACATGACTTAAAAGTAAAATTTTATTTAGATAAAAAAATAAATTTTCATCTTTATCAGTTGAGGCTTTTTGTGCAAATACTTTTGGAATCCATAGTAGCATCTGCAAGCAATTACTATGAAAACAGGCCACAGGTACAATGAAGGTAGTTTACATACATATATATGAGGCACTGTCTTTAGAACGTTCACACTACAAAAAAATTAACATTCAAATTAAGAAGGTGGAGAGAATCCTTCATATCACCTTTTTACAGGGGAGTCTCGACGCAAATCTTGGTAGAATCGTCATGCAGAGGGAACCCTAGACAAACTCTTGAAGTGGGGAGAGTGGATAGATTTGTCCAAAGGATGCTTCCTGTGAATCTGGCATCAGCATTGCGGGATACAAGATACAGTGAGCACAATGGGAAAGGGAGCATATAGGAATATTTTTAGAACAGGTTGCATTCTGGAGGGGCCTTATAAAAGTTGTTCTGGATTTCAGGTAGCAACATATATGCCATTTATCCCTAATGAAGTATAGCGGTACATATGAAGTACTGATCTTGATATCAGTTGGGACTAAGATACAATAGGTAAGAGCATGCGATTAATAATATTTTAGCACACAATACGTGCCTAGAAAGAAAATTGTGGTGCATGCACGATTTAATAACAATTACTTATAAATACAGCTAAGAAAAATGATGACCCAGAAAGTTATGTCATGAGGATTTGCAGAGCGTGCTATAACCAGGGAGCAGGTTGTGTAGCCTCACCTAGGGCGGCTGGAGGGACTAATAAAAGAGCCAGGTCTTCAGCTTCTTGCAGAACTCAAGAATTGAGGAGGAGGCTGTGATGTGTAACAACAGGTCATTCCATGCTTTAGGAGCAATGGAAGAGAAGGCCTGTCCGACCTGGTTCCGTGTATGCGTTGTATGTGTGCTGTTAGGAGACCAGAGGATCTGATTTATCTGGTGGGTTTCTGAAAGGAGATACAGCTATTGAGGTATGCATCACCAGCCTTATGTAGATCTTTGTAGGTGTGAGTGAGGAGTTTGAACTGTGCTGCTTTGTGTATAGAGAGCCAGTGGAGTTCTTTCAGGTGCGGTGGATGCGCGAGCAGCGGGGGAGGTTCAGGGTGAATTTGGCATCAGTGTTCTAAGAGGTTTGTAGTCTTCTGGTGAGTTGTTTGCTGATTCTGGCATATATGGTGTTCACATAGTCCAGCTTGAGTGCAATGAGGGCATGAGCGACGGTTTTACGAGTGTTGTTCGGGAGCCATTTCTAGATTTTCCTCAGCATTTTCAGAGTATGAACGCAGGAGGCTGTTGGGGCGTTGGCCTATGTAGTCATGTCAAGTTTGCTGTCGATGATGATCACAAGGTTCTTGGCGTGGGTGGGGAGGTGGTGGGGGAGATGCAGACTGCAAAATTCAAGCCTTGTAAAAATACGTAGCTGCAAATATTTCACCATGTTTAAAACTACCAGGTGCAGCCGCATTCACTTTGTGAGGCTGAGTTACACTACTATTCTGCTCCAGTTCAATCATGTCTGAGGGGATGTGCTTTTTTGTAGTGTTAGTTGCATATTTATATTTAGCAGGAGGATATTTCTGTATCCTCCTTTATTTTTGTGACATTTTTAAATAATTTCTGGCGTGTTTGTTTGCACATGTGAGCGATGGGTTGTATATTATAATACTGAGGCCTTTTGATATACCTAGTTAAATATGACTCAAATATAGCAGGTATTTGACATCTGAAGCAACTGGTGAGGGGCTGGCAGGGGGTTATAGTCACCGGGGAGATAGTCACTTGTGTAGGGGGACACCTTACTTGGGTCCAGGGGTTTGTCAGAGCCATTAGCAGAAAGATGGGGTAGTACATCACAATTACAACAGTATTTTCAAATGTCAGGATAAGTACGTTTTTTATAGTTTCAAATAAGAAGCGGTTGCATTTAGGATGGTTCAAGAACATTTGAATATGGAAGTTTCCTATATTTGTGCATTTCATTGAAGCAAACTTCTTTTTTAAGTTGACATTCGTCCTTCCCCGTTGTTTTAGTTTCCAGTATCATCATGGCCCATTGTTGCTCTGTTTCCAAAGAGAACAGCTGTTTACCTACCTCTTATGTCATTATCTCTTGCGGGTGGTCGTGCTGTGCCGGATGAAAGCCTGGTCTCCGCCCGTGCGCCCTTTGAAGTACTCACAGGAAGCCGTGTAACAACAGCTAACCAAGGCCTTTGGAAATGATGCATACCACGGAGGCTGCATTTTGTGTGAAAACATGGGTTTGCAACACTTTCCCACATAAACTATGATCGATCCCACGATGTGTAGATTTCAACTAAATATATATATATATATATTTTAATTGAAGGAGTGCAAAAGTTATTAAAATGCTGCCCATGCGATGCCAACGCCTCACCAGAAACGTTGCCAAAGCGCTGGTAACCTTGTAGCTGCTGATTTCTAAAAGCAGGCCTCGGAGGTTCCGTTTTACTCAGATTTTAATATCTCTGATTGACGGACTTGAGTGAAAAGGTCCTTTGTCAGCAGGACAAAACAAAAATCGATGCCTACTTAAATGTTATTGAAACAGGGAGGAACGATTTAATATTTACCATAAAAACAATATTTCATTATTCAGGCCAGTTCATGTGTACATCTGGCAGTACTTTACTAGAAGAAGTAGTTAATTCAAGAGGACACACAAGGGTTAGAAGGGCCCCAAACATGCAGCATCTCTTTTGAAGAACCCCAAACATGTTGCATATCTTTTTCAAGTATGACACCTTCAATCTTCAGTTTCCCAATAATGAGACACATACATAATAAATAACTATGTACATAACTACTGCACTGGGCTGTTTCTTAACGGGCTAAGGTACTTGCAAGAGGCCGGTAGTATGAAAGCTGAACTTGTGGTCCGGTTTTAAGGGTAACCGGAATGAACATTATAAGATAATTGCACCTTGTGTTATAGAAAGTGTGTATGCTTAGCCTAGACTTCTCCTGAGAGTGCAATATTTTATGTTTTGCACGGGCTATTTTACTCTAGGCAGACTGCTCATAAAATGGTGTTTTGTGCTTGGTTGTAAGCAATGCATTCATTCATCGGTGGCAAATACTATTTTGAGTAAGGCCCACAGATTGTGAAAGGGTTTTTTGTTAAGAAAACTTAAAATTTGCGATAACAATGGGCTCCCATTTGCCCTGTTGCAGATTCCTAGGAGCATTTGCACGAGCATTCACTAGTACGGACGAATACGTACAGCAGGGCGTTTGTTTGCTTGTTTTCTCTACAGGGAAATTATTTTTTCAGTGAAGAGGTCTCTTACCATTGAATCCCATCAGTTGTGGGTGTAGCCCCTATCGTTTAGGACCCTGTAAAGAAATGTACCCATGCACTTAACAGGAGTAATTCAATGACCGTCTTCAGTGTAGGAAACGACATGCAAAATATTTGTGGGTGTTACCGACTTTTGCAGGGGTGTGTGTGTGTGTGTATATATGTGTGTGTGTGTGTATATATGTGTGTGTGTGTGTATATATATATATATATGTGTGTGTGTGTGTGTGTGTGTGTGTTTGTGTGTGTGTGTATGTATGTATGTATGTATGTATATGTATATACACAATTTATGAGGGCCAAAATCCAACTATTCCCTATTCTGGGAGTATTGTGTCCTAACTGTCGTCGGTGCATAAATTAATTTGTGAATGGTACCCAGTGTTCTTCCAGCCCTTGTGATCATCCTGATGAGCACATGCTTCACTTCAGAAAGTACATTCTTAGCCCAGATTAACTTTGGTGAAATACCAGAAAACTTGCATGCCAGGTCCTTGTGATGTCTATTTAATCTTGTAGCTCGCCTTTTTTGGTGCAATGCCTGCGTGACATATTTATATCTGTTTATTTGGGTTTGCAGATCACCCACTGTGCAGTGCAATGGCCTTTCACCTACAAAGTATTTGTATTTTTAGTCACAACAGGCAAGCAGGAAAAAAAAACACCAGCTTTTAGCCAAACTTAATTAACTTGGGCATTACAAGAATGCATGTCAATCTCTGAATTATTAAATCAGCTGACATGGTGGGTCAGTTTCAAGGTTTGTGTGTCTATTAGAATATTCCTTTTCATATTATCCACATGGCTTTTTAGTGTAGCTGGAGACTGTTGTTCGTGTTTCTGTGGCGGGTGCTTTTGAGATCTTAACATATCACTTGTTATTCGGTTTAATCACACGAGACATAAAAGGACTTGAATTAAGCCATTGTGTGCCGAGTACAAGATCTAGTACAGCGGAGAGCGCAATTACACCACAATTTATTCAAAGATAGTTTAATTGTGTTTTTCCACATCTCTCCTTTATCAAGCGAGTAAACTGCGACCAAACAGAATGGGCATTAACTGTGCTTAATGCCCTCTCGAGAAGATTACTGCTATTAATTTCCCTCCTCGCCAATTTGAGCTGGGCCTGGAGTCGCATAATGAAGCTAAGGAAATTAAGAGCTAATTAACCCAACCACATGCGGGCATTTTGGCTTTAACAAGACATGTAAACAATTGTATGCATAAAGACATATCTAGTCTAATGCATAAGGTACATGCCTCTTTGAATGTAATCACACTGTCGGTAATAGAACATAGCAAGTTAAACTTATTTCAATATATTACAGCTGCTGGCCTTTTCTTTAAACGTGGCCACTGGAACTATGTGCCAGAGGAGTGCTAAATTATGCAGCATTGACTAAATTATGTGCCAATGAAAGGCATACTATATAGCAAGAAAAGGCAAAATATTTAACGTGTTAGACGAGTAAAAACAAATGATACAACGATTTCTGGGGCATTATTCTCAAATATTTTGTCGTTCACAGACTCAGTTAAAAAAAAGTCTGTAGTGCTATATAAATACAGATGTTTCTTAAAAAAAAACACACTTCTATTTAAAGGGGACCCCAGCGAAGAGAAAAGCACAGCTGATTTACCCAGTCCAACATCACTAACAATAATCCACATGAGTTTTGAGACATATTGTAGCCAGTAGCGGCTGGTGTTGATCAAGAATGGCGGGGCAGAGGGGTGAAGGAGTCGTGGGAGATGACAAAAAAAAATCTTACCTGCAGCCGGCTGTTTCACTCTTCTGCTTCTCTCCTACAGGTATAGGCTCCCAGACTCCACTGCGGACAATCCTGATGCTGCTCTCATGCTGCTGGTGGCAGCATGAAAGCAGTGTCAGAATTGGCCTGAGCACTGCAAACTTGTGCTTTCAGTGAGACTGGGAGCCTGTGCCTGCTGTCTCCAACCCAACAACGCAGCTCTGGTTGGAGACTGCTTCAGTGCGCATAACGGTTTGGCCGGCCTAAGATGGCCGGCCAAACCGTCATGCTCACTGACAACAGTGCTGCCCACCACTCCTCCTGCAGCCTGTCATCTCCCTGGCCCTGCTCCCAAAGACTCGACAGGAAAGGAAAAATAAAACAAAAATAAAACGTGTTTATTATCGTTTTAGTTTTCCTTTCCTGCCTTTTTGAGGTAGCTGGCGGGGGCGTTGGGGCGACGCTCCTCTGTCATTGCTGATTGTGGCATAAAACAAAATTCGATTTGAACATATGCAAAAAACTCTGCAGCTGTAGGGTGGTTGGACAAATTAATGTGTGCAACAAGGTGCAACGTCTGTTTTTTAGGTCTTACGTGCCAGACTGTGCAAGCTGCCTGCCGGCAAAAAGATCTGGTGTCTGCTTACAGTGAACTTAGAGACCACCTATTGCTTACCATTAGTTAACTTTATTGTCACTTTCATTTGCTTCCTTTTTATTCGTCAGTTTGTGTTGGTTTTACTTCTTCTCCTCGTGTTTGTTCCTCCCATGGAATCATGGAAGCATTACTTGTGTCCTCCCACTGCTCACTTTTGAAGTTCTTTTTTTTTGGTTTTGGTTAAGCACTCTATGAAAGTGCATGCGTTTTCCAGATGTTTCCCTTGTGTATTGTTCTTTTCTCCTCCATCGTACGACGTGTTGATCTCTCGCCTGTGTGCTTCTCGCCCACCGACCTCCATGTCGCGCTTGCCATTGTGTGCTTCTCCTCCATGTTGGTTTCTCACCCTTGTGCTTCCCCACAACAGCCCCGCATTCCTCTCTCCAATACAACTCGAGCTGGTATATAAAAAGAAAAAAAAGCACCTGGGTAATTTTATAGGTGTGGACGTGTGTTGCATGATCCTACAAAATGCAGCATAAAAAAAAAAAATCTTTAGCCATACTGCACACCATTGGGAATGCTGTACATAATTGCTAAAAAAAAAATGCCTATAAATCCTGAAGGTGAGACCTATTAGCTTTTCCTATGCTTGTTCTTTCTGTATTGCATCGTGGTGCATTCATCAGCTGTGGTGGTGCGACCCAAAAGGGGCAGTACAAATAGGGCCGGAGACCAGGCACCCACGTGTACCTCCATAGAGAGGCCAGTGGATCCATCAATTGGAAATGTCTAGCTATCTTTGCTAATTTGTCACCTCTGTTAAACATCTGAATACAACAATTAACAGCTGGTAGGTAACAAATTCACTTTTGCAAATGCTCAGCCGCAGCGTTGTGCCCGTGTATAGGATTTTAATCACTGTTGATCCATTTGAACTAGAAACAAAGTTCTTTCATGGTAAAAAAGAAGAACTTTGTTTCGATCTCAAATGGATCAACAGTCGATCAACAGTGATTACAATCTGCAAGGGAATGCACTTTATGGTAGATTGCAAGTGTATCATATTCATGTTTACACAGAAAAAGCAGCAGGATCATGTTGTCTTTGTTTTCTGATCAGAGCCCAAATGGACACACATCACATCTACTTTACAATATGTTATTTTGTCAGGAAACAAACAGCTTGAGAAATGCATTTTTTACAGTACAGTAATTCTGGAAAGGATGCTTTGATTTTGGAAGTCACTGGACTTTGGTGTTAGGGGTCACCTTTGGGTTTTACATTGTCTGGCGAAGAGGCACAGGCATTTATTTTTAAGGTTTTATTCCTCTACTTTTATTAAAGGGGTAATTTCTCGGCCATTGGAATTTGAGTTCCCAGGGATAGAATATCATACGTGAAACTGCTGCATACCACTTTGCACAGTAAGTATATTTGCATCTCCACTCCATATCAGTGTGGCGGCACTCCCAGTCTCTTGGATGCTACAAATGAATCATGCATCTCCATGCCCAGTTGCAAGGAAAAACACCTGACACAGTGCATAACATCCACCCCTTCCAATTTCATTGTTGGGATGTGGGAAGTTGCCATTCCACTGGTAGTTTAAAAAATATGTATAAAATAGCTTTAAAGGTTTCTAAAACACACTGCAATGCCCATAAGATGCCATCTATTCCTACAGAGTTTCGAAATTAAAGAAAAAAATCCTACATGCTTTGCATGACTCATTTGTTTAAAAATGAAAACACACATACACACAATTGTCATCAAGCTTTTATAAGTTTGACGTCAATGTGTCTAAATTTCAGTGGCTGTAAACGGCACCAAAATCTATAGAAGAAATTCATGGCTGATTAGGATGGCCAGAATGGCTTACGAGAACTCGTAATTCAATTTGAATCTCTTAGGAAGATTCCCTGCCCCTTGTCCATGAGCATCATTAGTCCAATTTTGGGCTAAAGGCAAGTACAATGTAGTGTCAGATTAAATATTTATTTTTGTGTGCTACTCAGTGGTCAATTTATATTTTCCATGTTCTCATGCCTTAATTTATTCTTCGCTGATTGGGATATGAGCAGCTTTGTTTGTGGCACTGGGAGCATAGGTTGTCCTCCAGCAAAGTGTGGGCTTTATATTTGTATATGAGAAGCTGAAGCGAGTGGGTACCAGCAAAAGCATGACAATTTGGAAACATTGAGACTTTTTTTACAGCCAGAAGTCCCATTCTAGCCAAATGTCACCTCCTCCTTTGAAAATTCCCAGTTCTTACTTCAAATGTTTAGGGTAGAACTTCAGAATTTGAGGTGGTGGTGGCCGCCTTGGACAAAGCATTTTCCTACTTCAAATTTGGAGACCACTTTTATTTTTTCCAAAGATAGCATTCCTCATTTGGAACCCTAAAAGGCTTGCCTATAGAACCAACTCAGATTTTGTAGTTAATCTCTCTTACTCCCTTCATTGCTACAAGAACTCCACACACTTTAAAGGACTTCTTATAAGTACAGCACCTCAGGTGAAGAATTCTGAAGACAAGATTAAGTATTGTCCATGGCAAATCTGAAAGAATTTAGACGATCATCTGTGGCTTTGGTGGAAATCTTCACCCACATCCTGAAATACTGTCTCTCAGTATGATCCTCTTTCAGCACAGGCACCTAGAGTAAATGGGTCTGTCAATCATACAGAGATGTTATGCCTGGAAATAGGGAAGAGAATGCTAGTGCTTCAGGGCGCCCTTTGAAAATAAAATTAACCCTCAGGACACTCTAGGCTATTTTACATCTAGGATACCACCCAATAACCAAAGAGCTCCCCTGGATACTAAGGTTGAGCCCATCCATTCACTCTAGGTATCTGGATGAGGACTGTATAATGAAACATGCCACTTGGAATCCCAGTGGGTGAGAGTCATTTTAACTCTATAGGGGGATCCCCTTGGACGGATATAGAGAGATAGCCTAAGCACAGTAGGGGTTCCCTCCTATTGTTTATGAATGGTTAGGTGTTTGGAAAGGTGAGCAAACCTTGTATCACTTCTCACTCCCTCCTTCTTGGAATATATTATTACTGGTCCATTTATGACCACATTCAACCACAAACTGTTTTTTTAATATGTTCAGCAGGGATGACCCATATCTAATATCCAGAAACAAGCATTCAGAACTTAGTTTCATTGAGTTTCTACTTTACAGTTTTTCCAAGAACTGTCCAAAGAGTAATATTCCAAATCCAGGACCCTTCCTGTTGCACATGTGGCACAAGTCAGATACTGATCTGTCTCCCCCTGCTCAGCAATAAGGCTCATAATGCTGGCAAGTGTTCTAATCAAATCTTGATCAGGTCATTAAACTTCTTTGTCAAGCCATCCATACAGCATACCTATGCCGCAGTACTTGATTTAACCACTTATTGTAAATGAATTGGGCCTATGTATGTAATCAAATATTAACACACAATGTTTTTATATTGCTCCACTGCATTTGTGGTAAAAAGCCATGTGTCATGGGCTCACACAAACCAGTTTCTATAGTATACCTAGTAGATCTTGGGTCACTGACTCGACAAAGAATTTTAACAACCTGGCAACATTTTGTTGTAACACTTGCCAGATTTATGAGCCTTATTGCTGTGCTTGGGGAGACGCATATGAACATCCAACACCTGACATTTCAGAGCAAGTTAAGTAGGAGAAGCCACCCAGAATGTCGACTATGGTTCCTGTTAGACTGGAGCGCCATTGAAAGTTCATGCCTCTTGTTTCTTCTGGAACCCTCTGCACCTATTCAGTTACTGTATATATTTCAAGTTATGTTCAAGTCCTAGTGCTTAAGTATACAGATAAAACAAGACTAAGTCACTGACCATAGAAAGTCATTTTGGATATGAGCGAGACAACCAGCCCATATTCTTGCACAGCTAAACAATTCTGTTTTGAGAAGTTGACTGAATAGCAAGTAGTTTGATTCTGCGGATAAGTGTGGGGCAAGAGCCTTCCAGATTCTGAGGCCATGCGCCCTTACTGATCCTCTGGTTGCTTGTGATATCTGAAGGATCAGGTGCGAGGTGACCGTTCTAAGATGCCTGGTGGCCAACTATTTAAGACACACAATTAATTTCCTCCAGCAGGCCATGTGTGTCATGGAGAATTGAATGAGTGTTGAATGTGACCCTGGAACTCCACCAATCGTCAATGCTGTAGATTTAGGGTTGATTTAACAAAGTTCTGTTTCTGTTCCAAAATATTCCCTCAACCTGATTTTGAGATCTTTGGATCCTGTGTGTGAGCTTTTTGGTCTGGTCTGTTAGCACGGTTGGGGTGGTTCATGATGAATTATCTTGTCAGCATGCAAAGCCAGCACCTCCACTCCTTTCTCAAAGAGGGAATGGGAGCCCAAATGCTGCAGAACAGGGGACAAAAATAAACAGATACATCACTTTATTTTTTTCTATTTTCTATGGTTGTTGAAAATTATTTTTGACAAAGAAGGGGAGGGACCAACAGTTACTAGCAACAAATGGCTTCTGATCCGAGAGCTGCTGGTACAGGGTAGAGAGGTGCTATTTTTCGAGCACCAACACTTTAGATTGGGAGCGGATGAGGGTGGGAGCTGGGGTGCTAGCCACTGGGACAAGACACTTTGTAGGAACAAGGAATTTCCAGCCAGAGAATGCTCCATTTGCAGGCACGGAAGAATAGGTATTGCCCACAAGGGAAGAATTCTGGTTGGCTGGCTTCCCCCAACATCCTACACCACAGAAGCGAAGGCACTGTTATAATTCCCATAAGCTGGAGCGATGACTGACAGTAATTATTTATCAACCCCTACATTTTCTTTTTGGATACATTTTTGAGGCATACCTCTACTATTATGACCTTCTGTAAGAAATAAGATCTATTTATATTACACAGTATAAAAACGTATAAAAGCTGGTTATTACAGTTTTCATTAACTGTGATCCCTTCAAACTCCTATGTGCATTAACAGTTATTTGCCAGTGCCTATCGGGGTTATTCTATTAGGCAATGGTTCCACATTGGATAGCAATTTAATGTTTATACGTCTGTTTCAAGACCATCAAAAGGGGCGAGACTGCAGAGGAGGTTCTATGCATCACACTCTGTACATTCCAGGACCCGCTCTCCTGCAGTAATATTTATTTATAGTTTTTTTAATTGAAAGCAAGCCTGCCGTCATTGTTATTAACAAAGCTTCTTGCGTGACCACCTCACCTGATGGTGCTGTTTTTGCTTTCCCTGAAGTACATTTTTTTAATATTAGAAACAGGTACTGCGTATCGCACCTAGCCAAACAGAACAACCAATGAGAGGGCCCCATATTACATTTTGACCCCATATCTCGTACTAACTTTTCACAAGTATGTTGTTTCAATAGTTTTGTGCAAATCTCTATGATTTTATAGGCTTTTTGTTATTATTTCCCGTTTGTTTTTTTCTCTGTATGTTTCTATGCCATTTCTTTCATTTCGGAATGTGCTGAGCTTGTTTTCTGTGCTATAAGTGCAACTTCGATGGTTGTCTTTATGATGACAGCCTTCTCTGCAGCTTTCTGTGAAGGTTGTGGAAACCATGGAGAGAGAGTGCGGCCATGAGGCTCATGGCAAACCATTACAATTTAATTGTAAGCAGCACGCGTGATCACGCTCGTGATGTACACACATCATCAGTCGCGTGATCACATGCGTGCAAACATAAACATACACGTACCTGAAGCGCTCTACACTTTTTTCCTAACTCATTGTGACATCACACCAGGAGCTGTGCTGGTCCAGGACAATTAAGGTAACATTGTACCATTAACAAAATGAGTCCTACGGAATTTATGACAAATTTTAAATCTCCATGATTGGTTGGAAGGTAAATAATGAGAAAAGAAAATGCACAGTAATACATTTTAAAAATGTTTACAGAAAAAGTGACTAGGTATCAGAGAATTTATGATTTCGGGAAAGACGTGATAGAGCTCTATAATGTTTTCAAATTTTTTTCTTTTTCTATTGATTCTTTTCAGTTTGTTGTTTCTCTTTAGGTTTGTCCACCATTTGTTTCTTTTATACTTACCAGCTTGTTGTCTATGCTGTAGTACAAATAAGGGGAGCTTTGATGGTTGTTTTTATTCCAACAGCTTTTCTCTGCTGCCTTTCTTCCTGATTCAAGGTGACATCAAACTGGGTGGTGGCCGGCCCTGGGCCATTGATAAGATGCGTGAAAATAACATTAACTAAATCAGTCATACCTATCTTAGAGCAAAGGCTAAATCTCCCTGGTCAGTTTGAGGGAAAGTGAGGCAATGAATAATGAGAGCCGAAAAATACACGGTATAACTATCTAAAAATTGTATACAGAAACTGTAACCACCTGGTAAGAGAGAACCCTAGATTGACACACAACAAATATGGTTGTTTGTTATTGATTCTATTGTGCACTGTATTATGCAGCCTTAAAATGATTTCTGTATTATTATCCCATGTCACTAATTCCCTATCTGCTGCCATCTGCTTAATCCCACCTACCCTATGGTTTTATTAAATTGTTTTTTATTACAATAAATTACACAGCTTCAATAATCCAGCCGACAGTCCTTCCTGAGATGGTTTCCCTTCTTCCCAAGGTCTGCCCAGTTGTCATACTTGCTGAGTTTCGCGCCAGCTGTTCAACAGCTGCCTGGGAAGGGATCAAGGCTCTCGAAATGAGGTCAAAGCTTGTAAAATGTATCCGATTTACTTAGAACAGGAAGCAGTCTTAATTGCGGGACTGCTTTTGAAGGAAATGAATAAAGCATATCATAATCCATAAACTTAGTTGCTACTCAATACTTTGTGCTTTGTTCTTGGTTTTGGTAAAGGCACCGGTTAATCATAATATTTCTATGTATTTATATTGAGGGAATTAAAGTGATTTCTACCTAATATATGTATGTAAAATAATAGAGTGCAACAATACAGTGCTGAGGCAAAAATTAAAGGTGTTTTTTTATCGCCAATAACTTTGGTCCATTTGATGAATGTGAATAAAACTATACAAGAAAAATATTCAGATTCCCATTGGGCTGTTATTGTGGCGAGACAGCTGGAAAAACTGCTGGACATAAAGGTACCAGACACCACTTGGCATGCAGACAAAGGTCACACTTTTGTAAATTGGCATACATTCCCCAACTGTTTTTGAAATATTGATAAATAAAAATATTATAGCTATGTGACAGACTGATTCTAGAGTCTGATTTTGTCATTTTGTCTGATATGGGAGAACAAAAAGCAGTTTGTTTGACCAGTGAATCAGCAGAGCTGACTCATGAGTCAAAGGCATGTGCTGCAGGAAAAAAAGAATTATTGGGCGGACTCTAAGCAAACTAACCCCAGTCTGGATCAGAGCATACCCAAGAATGGTAGACTATATCGTCTTATTAAAAATATAAAAAGATGAAAAAGGGCCATCTCTTTTTAGGTCTGTCTGCGGGCACCAGAGCTTGTGTCAACAAGACACGCAGAATGAGATTTGGGTCAGCCCCTTTCAGCCGTTGCTTGTTTGCAGTGTCTTTCACATATTTTGGATCAGCCCAAATAAGTATTGTGCAG
Source organism: Calotriton arnoldi (assembly GCA_963921515.1). NCBI lineage: Eukaryota > Metazoa > Chordata > Amphibia > Caudata > Salamandridae > Calotriton > Calotriton arnoldi. The sequence continues at coordinate 735,013 of CAWUFW010001915.1, forward strand.
ACTGGTATTTGAAAAGAAGCCTGTCTCAGAGAGCAATTGCTCTTTGCATCTAGCCAGCGCTCCATGCTGAAGCATCTCTTCATGCAGCCATCACTCCATGTTGTGCTCACAGCTACTCTATGTATGGACAAAATAAGTATACAAAACATGGTGGATGGAATGCTTGAATTAATCTCAGCCACTGGTAATGACTCGGGCCGCATCCCAATCCATCGTTATTTTGCACACCATGCTATCTCAGTTTGGACTCAGCTATATGCAAATGATTTCAAATAATTTTTATTGAAATTTCAAGAAAAAACAAACAAGAACATAGATGTACAAACAGAAAATCACATATTAGCATGACGTGAAATATAGCTACAAATGCAATAGTAAATGATAACAAATAAATAACTAAATAAATAGAAATAGAGAGAAAAAACAAAGGGCGAAGGAATTGCAAAAAGGCTACGAATTCAAGTGGCATTAGGAATTGTGAACTGGTTAATCATGAACGGTTTTAGTTTTTGACATTATTATGTAGGTCGACCGTAAGGTCGTATGTTAAGCACATAATTGAAGACGTAAAAGTTTGCATAGGATGTGTTGTAAGGATATCATGATGGAACGTCCAGTCTTGTAATATAGTAAACATAGACACATATCCTATGTACAGACTTAATGTCAAAACATCAATAAACAAGTAATATGCAAAGTAGTCTCCATCCTGCTCCAATAGGAACAGTCCAGCCTGAACTGCCAAGCCCGGTCATCCCTGCACCAGAATACAAGCAACCCAGGACTGGTTTCGCCCTAGTTATGGGCTCATCAGCCAGGTACAGCTTGGTTCCAGTGACACAGTGTGACGGGACCCACATCTGGGCATACCTGTTCCACTTAGGGTGGCACAATAAATATTCAAAACGGAGATGGATGGAAAACTTGAATTAATCTCAGCCACTGGTAATCACTCGGGCCGCATCCCAAGCCATCATTATTTTGCACAACCATGTCACCTCAGTTTGGACCCAGCTATATGCAAATCAGTCTTGAGTGTGCTCCAGTAGAAACAGCCCAGCCTGAACTGCCAAGCCAGGTCTTACCAGAACACAAGCAACCCAGGACCGGTTTTGCCCTAGTTATGGGCTCATCAGCCGGTAATAGCTTGGTATGGACACAGCACACAAGCTGCCCTTGGCATGATACCGGTGCTTCATGCTGTGCTCGCAGCTGCTTGTCACACTCCATGCTTAATGCAGGATATAACTCCAGTTTCAAATATCAGGAGCTGCTAATGTCTATTAATATTAGGGTGTCTTCACCATTTTTATTTATTTATACATTTTTATAAAGCGCAAACTAGACCCGGTGAGGGTATCAGAGCGCTTTACAAATATTAAATCAAAAGAAAAAAGTGAGAACTAGGCGCGTAGATATGAGTAGCTAACAGGAGAGCGTAAATGTTGTCAGTACTTGTTGTAGGTCCGGAGGTATTCAGGAGTGCGTTAGCCATTCTAGCTTAGAGTTCATCGCAGGTCCTGGAAGGTGAGCTGCATCTGGTTGGTACCCAACTCGAATAGGACACGTTACAACGCAAACATTTACAACACATGCTTTTGCAACACGGTTTTTACATCGCAACATCCATTACAATGCATGATTTTACAACGCATGCCATCACAACGCATTTTTAGAAACTACATTTACAACGCATTTCATTACAACGCATACCATTACAACGCATACCATTACAACGCATAATAGTTTTAGGGCAACAGTAGGGTAAGTGTTGGACAGTGTAGGGGTAAAAATTACTATTCCCACTCCAGTGAGTGCAACAGTAGGGTAAGTGTTGGATAGACTAGGGGTAAAAATTACTATTCCCCATTACTTACCTTATAATGCATTATAATGGCATCCGTTGTAGTGAAATGCGTTGTAATGGCATGCATTGTAGTGACATGCGTTGTAATGGCTGCGTTGTAATGACATGCGATGTAAAGGCAGTTGCATTGTAACAACCGCGCTGTAAAGGTAGTGCATTGTAATGACTGCGTTGTAATGGATGTTTCCCCCAACTCACACCAGAACTGTGATCAGGGGATAGTTTTATTCATTAGAAGTAGTTTGACTTCTTTTTTGAAGTCAATGGTAGAGGGGTTCATTCTGATTGCCAGGGGCAGGGCGTTCCAGATCCTAGGTGCTAGGCCGGAGAAGGTGCGGTTGTAGGTTTTCTTTTTCCAATATTTTTGCAGTTTCAATAGGAAGGTGTTGGTGCTTCTCATAGTTCTGCTACTGCCTGATAATTCCAGTTTATTGGCTAGATGCTTTGGTGTGTTGAAGTGCAGGGCTTTGTGTGTCATACAAGCAATGTATAGCTGTGATCTTGCCTCATAAGGGAGCCAGTTCAGTGCCTTTAGATCAGGGGTGATGTGGTTGTTCTTTTTGGAGCCGGTGATGAGTCTTCCAAGCCACATAGGGTTGTGTTCCCATAGTCTATTCTGGGTATCACTAGATCTTGTACGGCTGTTTTTAGGTTGTCGTCATTGTGGAAGGGTTTTAGTTTTCTGAGAATGTTCATATGAAAGTTTGCTCCTCTGGTGCTGTGCTGATGTGTTCCTGCATGGTGAGATTCTTGTCGAGTATTATTCCCAGTGATCTTGTGGAATCAATGATGTGTCGTGTGCAGTTGAAAGCTGTTAAGTGTTTCATCCAGTTTTCTATGTCGCCGTGTCCTAGTGGTGGGGAGATTAGGAGATAGTCTATTTTGAGCGCATCTTCTTCCAAAACTTAAAGAAGGTGGTCAGAGCAGAGATAACTTTAACCATCATAACCCAGCTCTGGCATTATAGTCCAGCACAAAGCACTGGACTAGCCAATGAGAATACTCAAATTTAGGTACTGAAGATATGCCCTCTCTATAAACTGCTGTGCTCAAAGGCACAGAGGAGTTTTTTGCCATTGTTCATTTCCACTTTCAACAGAAGAAGTTATTCAAGGGAGAATTCGCTAGTCATAATTCTATGGTATCCGGAGTTTGAGGACACACAGGGGCTGAGCATCTTGGGACTACTTGGGACTACTAATAATGGCCTACGTTTCTGCAGTCCTGTATCACAAGTACTTGTGTTTGACTCGAGAGACATCTAGTAACAGCTTGTGGTACTGCATCATTGTGAAAGATTATTGAAAGACATCTAGTAACAGCTTGTGGTACTGCATCACTGTGAAAGATTATTTAAGGATTTGTTTCTGACTGAAAAGGGACATCTAGCAATGCCTTGAGGTACTGCTCTTTTGTGGAACTATTTAGCATACGGTTTGGGAAGCCGGTATCATGTCTCATGTTCGAAACATTGATTCATCATAACAAACATTGAAATTGGAAAACTGTATTTCAGATATTGTTCGCTGGAGCCATTACATTTCAAATGAACAGGCATGATGAGTGCAGGAAAGAAAAGGATAGCCCTTGCTTGCTTTACATTGCATGGGAATAAACACAATTAAATATACCACACATTTGAATTGATGTGTACATTCAAGCCAGATAATTACAAGCTAGCAAACATGAGAATCCATGATGGCACAGAAAATGCAGGTATATATGTAAACGGAAATGAAGCTGTATTACTTCACTTTAAAGTAATTTTAAAGGTGCTTTATAGTGAATGGGAGCTGTAGCTAAACTGTAAATTACTTCTCCAGTAATTCTGCATCTTTAAACCCAGGTTCCCAGACAATATCATATCTGTTCCCATAGATAAAGTAAACAGTATTGTAAGTGACAATATGTGAAACTTGTTCCAATGGATTCTTAAACGTCTATGAAGCCAAACTTGTCCAGCTCTTTTAGCAGGAGAAAGTTCAATTCATCCACGAAAAAAAATCTGAAAACTCTGCAACTTCTCCGCAGCTTGGTCTTTAGCAGAGTTGCCAGTACTGTTAAATTTGAAGAACTCTGTCAAGACTAATGCCTCAAATTAACCCGTGTGTCTATGGTGGAGGCTACTCCTCCAGCAGACCCAGATGAAGTTGAACCTTGCCTTCCCTGATTACATGGAAATGGCTACAAATGCTCATATTTACTTGACATATTTGTTATTCTTATCCACTGTGCTTTTTGGTTGTGTATCTGCCTTACTTACATTCATAAGATGAACTAACATTTGTATTTACTTAGGCTAGACTATACATAATTTTTAACATAATTTTTTCTTCCTTGAGACATGTGATTCTTCGTTTGCTCTTTTTTATTTCTTGGCTGTTTACCCCAATTAACATTTTAAAAACAAACAGGCTACATGAATGGGTGGCTGATGGGAAAGTTATCAAAAACACTACTAATGACATAAGTAATTTGGGAACTGATCTATGCCAGCACAACATTACATTTGTGCGCTTCTGTGTCTTGAAAGTACATGAGAACTTTTTTCATTAAGGGAATATTGCTTTTATTAAGTTTGTTCTCAAGTCCCACAGCGAGAGAGCTCTATTCGCTTGGGAGAAAATAGTTTAGTCAAATGGGAAAGTCTGTACTTGTTCTCCCTTACATGGTGAACTATGTAAAGGGAGTAACCTGGTTATTCAAATACAGGCAGATAGGAGTTGAGGTCCTGACACACCAGTAGTATACAACAGTTTCCACCAAAGACACTATCTAGAAACCACTGGTTGCTGTAGGACCCAGAGAAAAATGTTCTATTAATGTTTTGCGTGATTTGTGGTTTACACAGTTGCTGTTCTGGTTATAAGACTACACATTTATGGCATTATATTTAGCAAAAGTAGCACATCATAAAGAATTTTTCTTCACAAGTAGTGGACTTCTGTAGGTTTTTATGTATAGGTTTTTATGTATTTGTGACAAAGAATGTGCTTTGTGCAAATAGAGCTCTTTTGGCATTATGGGGGCATAGAGGGGACGCTGCAGCAGAGCCGGCTTTAAGGCAGGGCAACCAGTGCGGCGGCAGTGGGCACTCACCTGAGGTGGGGCAGGGGCGCTGTATTTAGCATAATTTAAGATTTAAAAGCACCTGCTGCAGAGTTCCTTGGGCGTCCGGCTTTCAGGCAGCAATAACAATTCAAGATAACTCTTGTGATTAATGTTCTGCTAGAGAGAGGGATCTAAGTTTTGTCTGTTGGCAGTTTTGACTCACCTTAAAGTAGCCTAGAGCGTTAATATTCCTGATGCAAAGAACAGATCTGTATTGTATGTGGATAGCGGAGTTGATTAGCAAAGCCAGCCTTTACCAGCGATTTAAAACAAATGAATTGCATGCGAGAGAGGGGATATGGAGAGATGAGGGGCACTTTTGCAGGGTGATAGTGAGGGAATGCGAGGAGGATGATATGAGGGGGGCGCCAAAAAAGATTGTCGCCTCGTGCGCCACCAGCGCTAAAGCCGGTCCTGTGCTGCAGCAGGATATCCTATATCTGCTTCCTTTTCCTCCTGCATGCAACCTCAATCTTATGCAAGCGATTTTGGTCCTGTGCACTTATGTATTTTGCTCAGTGCCTACTGAGAGATGCATGTGACTATTACATGCATTTGTCTGCAGTGCATTTTGCCAGCATGCACAGATGAACCTTCAAGTTTAGCAATGTAGCCTAGAAAGGTGGTGATTGACGTGCTAGTTTGACAGCTGACCCATTCAGTGAGCTATATAATATCCATTAGGGGTGTCAATTATTTAAACTTTGGTGGTCCCCTGGCATAACGCGCCATTATGCTAGAAGGAGCACTTCCAATGTACTGCCAGAGGCCGTGCCGCCAAATTTAAACTGATTCATCGTAATTGTGAACACTTTTCCACATGGAAACGGTTCCCACATCCGTGGTGAGAGCCACTATGTTGATAAACAATCTGTGGCAGCAGGGCCGCCATGGTGTACCTGATATCACATATGATTCCTTAAGATAGCCCCCCAAAGTGGGGATTCATCTCCAAGAATCACATGTCTAATGCCCACCACATACTTGGAGTCTTCTTCCGGCCTGTTGGGGGATATTTTAAGAGTTTTGTTTTGCCTGAGATCGCCATGGTATGAATGGTTTCAATGGTGGTGTCTGCCAGAAAGTCTGGCTGCTGCGCATGACTTCAGAGGGCCCTCCCTTAATTGGACAGAATCAGGGTGACACTTCCGACATCAGAGCTTTGACCTCCTCTCGTGTGTCTCCATTCTCTAAATGAGGAGGGAAATGCAGACGTGGTGGGACTGCCACTGATTGTTAACAGATGTCCCTTTACTCCCCTGTTAATGATGCCCTTAGACATGTACTAATTGAAGTTGTATTCGTTTTAATTAGATATATCCCTCAAATGTTACTTGGCTTTATATTTTAAATGTATTTTGTCTCCTTCGTTCTAGTTGAAAGAGAAAATATCCAGAAGAGGACGTTCACCAGGTGGATCAATTTACATCTGGAGAAAGTAAGTAACTTCAGTTATACTTACCCTATTTTATTAATTCCGATTATTTTATTAATTCACATAAAACCACCTAGTTACTTGTAATGCTGAACAGGAGTCAGTCCATTGAAAAATTAGTGCAACGGGGATTATGCTGTGGCTGCACTTTTGCATTTGCGTGTAGCATCTTCAAAAACATCTTTCTTAAGAGGCTACAAGATACAAGATACCTGCGCTAACAAGTGAGTTTAAAGCCCAGGGCAATCTTTGAAAAGTAGAAAAGCCCAGAACAAGTTGGAAATAAAGAAAGAAAATCGAAGGACCGAATAACGCATATCTCATTGTTCAATCACACAACCCTCTATTGTATTGCAAGAAAACAGCCCTCGTGCTTGCGAGCTGCAATGTAATTGACTTTTAAATGTGCCAGAGATTACAGTGCACAACCTAGACCATCGGATGTGACCTAAGTATTACAATAGTCACGTTTTATGGGCTGAGCTTGCTGAAAAATTGAGTCTATTATTTCGTATTCTATCATTAGAAGGTCAGTACACAAAAATATTGTAGGAATAAACCACAGAGATGCAAATGTTGGTGTAGATTGAGGTTTATACACAAGTGCCAAAGAACAAATGATGGAAGGAATGCTGAACAGATCAAACATTCACCCCATTCACAGATCTGGGTTTAATCCACTGTTTCTCTGCTCACCACGCCACCCCAATTTGGACCCAGCCATATGCAAATCATTCTTGACCCTGCTCCTCATGGTAACAGTCCAGCCTGAACTGCCATTTCAGGTCCTCCCTGGACCGAAAACGAGCATCCTGGAACTGGTTTTGGGGTATCACTTCTCATCAGCCAGGCTAGCTTGAATCCAGTGGCACAGTGAGCACTGGAGCCACGTCTGGGCATACCCTTCCCACTTAGACTGGCAAAAGCAAAAAGAACAAATGATGGATGGAATGCTGAACAAAGCAAACATTCACCCCCAGTCACAGATTGGGTTTAACCCATCATTTGTTTTGCTCACCACGCCACTCCAGTTTGGACCCAGCCATATGCAAATCAGTCTTGACCCTGCTCCAAATGGGAACAGTCCAGCCTAAACTGCCAGGCCAGGTCCTTCCTGGACCACAAACAATCATCCTGAGATTGGTTTCGGGGTATCACCCCTCATCAGCCAGGCTAGCTTGAATTCAGTGACACAGTGAGCATGAGACCCACGTCTGGGCATACCCTTCCCACTTAGAGTGGCAAAAGCAAAAAGAATAAATGATGGATGGAATGCTGAACAAATGAAACATTCACCCCCAGACACAGATTTAGGTTTAATCCATCATTTTTGTGCTCACCACGCCACCCCAGTTTGGACCCAGCCATTTGCAAATCAGCCTTGACCCTGCTCCCCATGGGAACAGTCCAGCCCGAACTGCCAGGTCCTCCCTGAACCAGAAACAAGCCTTCTGGTACTGGTTTCGGGATATCGCCCTTCATCCCAGTCTGACTTGGTTATGGAGTTGCAATATGAATATTGCTGGGCTGTTTTCGTTTTAGAACAGTCAGTTTCTAAAAGGTCTTATGATCTGTAGAGTGCATGTTGTCAAGCATAGTTCTACTGTTATTGTATGAATGCTTTCTAACTTTTAATTTGTTTTTTTATAATTCTATTCAAGCAACACATTTGGGAGTTAGGATAACAATCATTTTATTTTGCCAACATAAATTTATTATTTGGATTTGATAGCTATCCAAAAACATTGAGACAGTTTTGTGCAAAGCAGCTATAGCAAGTTTTGCGCTTCAAACTATTATCACTATATGTCTGACCAAGGTTGCACATCACTCCATTGTGTGAGTATATGGAATTCAAAGGCCGACCTTATGTTTTCATAAAAAATACACTATATAACATAATTTCTTTAAATATATTGCTTCACCTTTTTAATTCACTTTCTCTTGAGAATACTTGTGGCATTAGTGACGTTCCTTGTCTCCTTGTATATATTATCAGCCAATATGTGTTTTGCCCTCTGGACTTTCTCAAGGCTGCGAGTATATCATGGAATAATTAATCATGCCAATATGACAAGGACTTCAGTAGTGTTATTATTCATACAACGACTCAACCTCAAGACATCCTCAATGAAGCTTCTAGCTTTAATTCGTGTTTATTTCCTTGTAGTAAATCAAAATAAGGGACAGTAGTTGTATTATGTATTGCCAACACCATGGTCTGCATATGATTTATTCTTTAGTCGTGGTATTCTATTGTGTAGTGAGAAGGACCACCTGCTCATCCATGTGAAAAATGGTATATATAGAGCTTCAGTTTTTTTGGCGGAGCTTTTCCACTGCCTCATTGATGACACCAACAATAATTGATGCCCTCAAATATTTTTGGCATAGGGCCTCAATACGAGTTGGCCAGAGTAGTGGTATCCTGGGCGGGGATGGGGGGGGGGTGTTGGGGGCAGGGGAGGAGATACTATTCTGGACAACTATACGTTTTCTGGGTTTTTCTGGCCACTTAATTATTGGGTCATCTAATTCTAGACCCTAAAATTTTAGGTCCGGATGACTCCAAGCTCGAAACCATCTGCAGAGCTGAGGGGGCTGCAGAAAGCTGCTATGCCAGGCCCGCCCACCTACATATTTCAGCAAGGGGGAGCTGAAGATGCCCTCCCAGCTGAAGAGGAAATAATTCTTTCCTCCCACTGCCTCCTACCCCCCTTTCATCCACACTGGGAAAAAAGCCCCTGAAACATTTGTCACCTTCTCTAAGCAGATGGTAAATGTTTGCAAGTTCGTACCTGTTATTTGACGAGGATGGGAGAAAAAATACAAACTTGGACCTGGTATTACCGGGCTCACATGTTATTCTCCATTCTGGTGGCAATAACTCGTAATTCCTGTAAACTCGAGGAGAGATACCAGCCGAATCGCCCTGGTGTCTCTGTGGAGTTAACCAGGGACTCAGAACGAGGCAGTCGGTAGTGTGTTTGCCTTCAGAATTATGATCCTTTGGCAAAAAAGTAAGAATTTGCTGGGTTCTTTGATCATAATTTTAACTTTATTGAATTATCATTGCCACAACTTCCCAATGCAAATAACATAAATCACTTCACAGAGCAGGTTCCGACAAATATTGGCAAAGATCTGTCTTACTGGCTTCTACCGCACTGTACTAACTTAGTCAGTCTCCCTCACGCAAGGGGTAGTCTGGACTGCCTGAACATTGGTCAAGGATTCCTTTACTCAAGTATTCATTGGCAGATGTGGGTGATCTCAGTAATTTACATTCTGTTTCAAGTTTTTTCGTCTGTGTAAAAGTTATCAAAAGTTGTGCCACCTAGTGCTACTCACACAGCATATCTCTGGCGATAACCTTTTTAATGAGTTTTAGTAAGCTTCAGACAGGGCAGCAGCACCAAAACAAGCCTGCTTTCGGTGGTCAATGATTCCCTTTGCATTCTGGCAGCAGGTAACAAGGCTGCGTGTATTGAAAGGATTCAACTGAATTTTTTAAGAATTAATTGTGCTTTTTAAACTGTTTTAGAATCGCCGCATTGAAGCCCTTTTTAGCAACAATGTTTTTAAGCTCTTAGCTTAGTCTTACCTTGGTCTTTTGATTACTTCACTACATGTGTTAGTGCCCGCCACGTCCTGGTCTGCTGTGGCTGATAGTGCCGATTGAGCGGAGGGCGGGGCTTGAAGCTCTCTGACACACTTCCACCGAAGGTAGCGGTCCAGTGGCGCGACTATCGCGCATACAAAGGCAGACGAGAGTGAGGGCGCAAGAGATAGCAGCAGGTAACAAGGCTGCGTGTATTGAAAGGATTCAACTGAATTTTTTAAGAATTAATTGTGCTTTTTAAACTGTTTTAGAATCGCCGCATTGAAGCCCTTTTTAGCAACAATGTTTTTAAGCTCTTAGCTTAGTCTTACCTTGGTCTTTTGATTACTTCACTACGTGTGTTAGTGCCCGCCACGTCCTGGTCCGCCGCGGCTGATAGTGCCGATTGAGCGGAGGGCGGGGCTTGAAGCTCTCTGACACACTTCCACCGAAGGTAGCGGTCCAGTGGCGCCACTATCGCGCATACAAAGGTAGATGACAGCAAGGACACGCAGCGGACGCGTGCAGCGGGCGCGCCACTGGCGCGCCGAAGGCGCGCCAAAGGCAAGCCCGTCTGCGCCTGTCCGCGTCCTACCGGGGCCAGGGGCCGAAAATGCTGCCCATTTCCCTCTAGGCAGCAAAGTACGGTATTCCAACAGCCAACTTAGGCAACTAGAACCAAAGCTACTGTTAACCTGCAGACATAGATTAGACTTAGATCAAGAAATAAAGAAGTGTGCATACTGCCCGTTTAAATTACATCCTACTATTAAACAGAATACAAAACAGGCAGCCCATGAATTGAAATGCCTACTTATAAATTGTAGGTCACTGAGTAAGCATAAAATTGAAATATATGAATGCATTTTAGAGAGAGACCCAGATGTCCTGTTTATTACCGAAACATGGTTACAGGAATCCTCTGCGCCCGATATATTACAAGCACTCCCATCTGAATATGGGATCCTTAGAGTGGACCGCATTAGGAAGAAGGGAGGAGGCATAGCTATAATTTATAAACTGACACTTAGCTGTACAATGACGAAGACGGACATAGATGATTGTGAAGCGGCCTTATTTACAATAAAACCCAATGATAAACAAACCATAAATGGTTATCTGATCTATAGACCTCCAGGGACAAGTACAGACTTTAGCCAGAGCCTTCTGGAAAGTTTAATCCAACCAGCACTGTACCATGGCAACTTGATTGTCTTGGGAGATTTAAATTTACACTTCGACAATAAAACGTGCAAAGAAGCACAATCTCTGTGCCAGGAGCTGGCGGGGCTTCAACTAGATCTTAAGTCTTCACACGCGACACATCAACTAGGACATTTATTAGATCCCATCTTTTCTAACTGCCAAGAGCTATCAGTTAAACATCCAATAGCGGTTCCATGGTCTGACCACTATCTGGTGACGTTCCACATCCCACAATTAAGGCCACCTACAAAAAGAGATCTACCACCTAATAACAGACGTAGGAAATGGGCAAAGTTTAACGAGAGCAATTTTACCCAGGCCCTACTAGCAAATAATCCTATCCTAGGCAGTAACATCAACGAATCAAGCCAAGGAGTAGATAAATGGATTATGGACGCATTAGATGTGGCGGCACCATGGACTAATAGCACTCCACAAAGGCAAACAAAGAGCGCGCCGTGGTTTAACGAAGCTCTACGGCTGGCTAGGAAGGCATGTAAAAGGCAGGAGCGAAAATGGAGGGCCGGTTTTTTGGACTCAGAGAAAGTGGCATATAGAGTTAAGCTTAGACAATATTATTCACTTATAAAGAAAACTCGTGTGGCCTACTATTCAGAAAGAATTGAGACAGCAGAAAGCTCATCAAGGGAACTATTTAGCATATTTAAAGAGTTATCCTCATTAGATAGAACAACAACTCCAACATCTGGTTCGGAAGAGTCATGTAATGAGATTGCATAGCTCTTTGCTGAAAAAGTATCTAAAATTTACGATACTTTTTCTGAGGATGCTCGGAATGGCTGCATGCAACATAAGGAACAAATACAGGATTGGGGTGAAAATAATATTCGACAATTTTTGATTCCCCCTCTAGAAGATTTGAAAAAGATAGTACAAAGCATAAAATCAGGTTCCCCAAATGATCCAGCTAGTCCTAAAATGATTAGTGTAGGACTAGGGGTGATATTGCCCTATATCCAACAACTGCTGGACACCTCCTTTCAGGAAGGTCAGCTACCTGATAGGTGGAAGCGAGCAATGGTGCGCCCACTGAAGAAAAAACCTACAGTGGAGGGGAATTTATTAACAAATCTGCGACCGGTTTCACTGCTACCATATTTTTCCAAAATTGCGGAAAAAGTGGTTAATATACACCTTGAGGGGCACATAAAGAAAAATAACTTACTACATCCCACCCAATCGGGTTTTAGACCAACTTATTCAACAGAGACAGCTCTGCTCTTTGCGACTGAGACGATACGGAAGAGAGTGGACGAAGGGTTGACAACTGCGCTGGTCTTATTAGACTTGAGCGCGGCTTTCGATACGGTGTCACATAAGCTGCTCATACACCGTCTCAGAAGAGGGGGTGTGGTGGGAGCTGCAATGGACTGGATGGTATCCTATCTACAGGATCGTAGCTTTCAAGTGATACAATCTGCGTACAGATCCAAACCCATTACTTTGGCACAGGGGGTGCCACAGGGCTCAATTTTGAGCCCAACTCTCTTCAATCTATATGTCGCACCCCTGGCCGATATTGTAGAAAAACATGGAGTTTCAATTGTGTCGTACGCAGATGACACTCAGCTAGTGGTCACTTTGGCTCCCAATTCACCTCAAGCAGCTAACAGTTTTGCAGACTGCCTGAAAGACCTGGCAGTGTGGATGTCTGATAACTGCCTAAGTCTAAATGGCAGTAAGACAGAGGTATTAATAGTAGGAAATTCTCCCTCTATATGGTCGCCGGCTTGGTGGCCAACTATGTTGGGACCTGCTCCGTCTCCGAAGACTGAGGTGAAAAATTTGGGAGTATGGATGGACTCTAAACTATCCTGTGATGCCCAGATCAAAAGAACGAGAGGGAAATGTTTCGGAATCCTGAAGATCCTCAGGAAAACCCTGGACATTCTTCCGATCTCTGCCAGAAAAACCTTGATCCATGCTCTGGTCACGACAAGACTGGATTACGGGAATGTGCTGCTCTTGGGCGCAACTAAAAAGGGTCTTCAGAAACTGCAATCCATCCAGAATGCAGCTGCCCGTCTGGCTCTGAACCTGCCAAGAAGGGCACCTCCTAAGAATGCATTGGAAACACTGCACTGGTTGCCTGTTCAGAAGCGGATCATGTTCAAGGCACTATGTTTTGGTCATTGTATTCTGCAGAAAAAAGGCCCTACATATCTGCACAACCTACTCCTACCATATGTGACGGAACGCCAGTTAAGATCTACTGGGACACATCAGGTCAAAGTCCCAAGGATAAAGAGAGCACGCATGGGTGCACGCTCTTATAGCTATCTGGCAGCCAAGAGCTGGAATGAGCTTCCCATGTCCCTTCGGGAGGAACAATCACAGAAAGTTTTTCGCAAAAAATTAAAAACATGGCTTTTTACACAGTAGATAAGATCCATATCCGAACTGCAGATAAATGATTCTTGGAAGTGTCAGTTGAAGGATATAGCGCGGGGACACACCAGTTGGTGTAACCAGGCGCTTTATAAATCTAAAACTCAAACTCAAACTCCTGTCTTGAGGTCCTTCTTGACCCAGCTGCTGCCTTTGATGCAGAGAATTATCACATGGACATTGATACACTTGTTCTCAAGTAGTTTGTCTCCTAGCTGACAAATCAGTTGAAGATCATACTTGGTAATTGCTCTTCCACTTGTGTCACTTTGAGCCAGAACGTTGCCCAAGGTTTAAAACAACATGCAGTCTGGTTTAAGAATTCAGGGATCTTCTCTCATCCATGTGCTAACAATATGCATCTGTATGTTAAGATTTTTTTCCCCTAACAATGTTGTATATCATGCCCAAAGCTTACAAATGCCGCAAGACTGGATGACCTCACACCACTTGAAACTCAATCTATCAAAAGACAAGTTTGTCTTTATTTTATCTTTACATTTGACTTTATTTTTCAAATCCTGGATTGACGTATGTGATGTTCTCGGTTTGTAAAACTGCGGTGATTGACAACACATAATGGAATTCATTCTCAATAAGACTCAACACTCAATCATAAATTAATTTATTGGTCAAGAGAGAAATCATCCTAGAACAAGAGCCTTGTCCAAACGTTTGTGTTTTGTGTGACTACAGTAACTCTTTTCTGACTGGGCTTCCCAAATTACAAGTTCCCCTCTGAAGGCAGCGTTCGATGCAGCAGTGCGCTTAGTCACAAACTAAAAAAATATGACCATATAACCCGACCTTAAGAAACCCTTAATTGCTTTTCTTATAAGCTATCTCAATCTACAAGATGACTTGTTTCACTAACAAGGTTCTAAAGAGGTTCTAAACACATCTGGTCCTCAGGCATTAGCATCCAAGTTGAAACTGTACAGCTAAGATCGCTACTAGCACATAATCCTTTCTCCTTGAACCTCCAGGTTTTAAAGAGGAATGCACAAACGACAAATCCTTCTTTTTTAAGACTATATAATTTCAAATTCATTTAATCTAGCATTGCATATCACCTCCTTTCTGATAACCTTCAAGAAACTTCTTTCTTTCTTCTTTTCCAGAAGCACTTCCTTACAGGCCCCAGTTAATGATGTCTGCTTCTTGTTCTTCATTTTTCTTCAACTCTACTCCCCATTCTTGTATGGCTTTTCGCTCTCAGCTCCCGTCTTTCTCCTCTTCGACCACACTTCTATTCAATAGCTGATTTTTCTTACAGCCTCAGCGCTGCTGTCTACTATCATCTTTCAGGGGTGGCCGGCACGGCTTGCGGGTGTGGGGGCAGGCGTGGGGGGATGGACGGTGTGGCCGCGGGCTGCATCCAAAAAATAAATAAATAAGAATAAATTAAACTTACCTCGCCGTCGCCGCCGGGTCCTACGTCTCCTTTCCTGCTAGTCTGTGTCCGACTCCGGGACACAACAGGAAGCAGGCAGCCAGGCTCCCAC
Organism: Calotriton arnoldi; assembly: GCA_963921515.1. Classification (NCBI taxonomy): domain Eukaryota; kingdom Metazoa; phylum Chordata; class Amphibia; order Caudata; family Salamandridae; genus Calotriton; species Calotriton arnoldi. The sequence goes on from CAWUFW010001915.1 coordinate 750,147, forward strand.
CCCTAAGCCAACCACAACGCTCCAATGGAGCGTTGTGATTGGTCTGAGCGCCGTGACACTGCCCTCAGCCAGGGGCTGTAGGGGTGGGCATGTTCTCCTTGCAGGCTGCAATAACAGGGGAGTGCGCATGACTGGTTTGGGAGGCCCGAGAGGGCCGACAAATCACTCATTGCGCATTCAGAAGTGGGCAAACCACTCCTGTCCTGCTGCTCCTTAGGCACTGCAACCCCGCCCACCCGCCGGCAAAAAAACCCATAAAATGGTTATAACTTAAAGTTATTACGATTTTATATTTTTGCTTCTCCCACTGCAAGAAAGCAGTGGAGCGACGCTCCTCCGCCATAGCGGTGGAGCTGCCCCTGTCATATTTCCTGTCTCATTGTTGCTTTCTCATTGTTCTTCCTACCACAGCTATCCCTTTCCTTCGAAATTTGTCTAGCATATGTTCTCTATCAACTGTAACTGTTTATATTTTGTACATGGCCACTATTACTTATTGTGTTCGTCTCTATTCACAAATATTGTTTTCTTATTTTTTTTTGCTACACTCTGTGCTCATTTTGTCCTTTTAATTGTAAAGTGCTCTAATGCCTTCAAGCCTTGTTTGCTCTTTTTAACCCTTTTGGTGCACGCTACCTTCCTAGTGCAGAGGAAATGAACATCGTCCTTTCCGTAAGGATAGAAAATTCCACTGCGTCTCACAGCAGAGGAATTCCCATTAATTACCCTCAGTTTGGGTTGGAATGGAGGACCTTCCTTTGCAGCCCAACAATCTTTTCGGTGATGCCTAAAAGCTCTGGTTGCAGTGGCATCGCTCCCTCGTAGACCAATGCTCGGGATTGCCCAAGGAGGGTCGTCTCCTTTCAGGGATACACCCTTTAGTCGCCAGGTAAGGCCTCAAGGTGGGGAGTGGCCTCCCAGGCACAGCCAATTGCTCCTCTGCCCACCGCAGAGCTATGCGGTCTTTCTGCCACCCTGTCAAAGGTGAGAGGGGGTCTACGGCCAATCTGTCCACACCTACGGGCAGACAGCCCACTAGACATCACTGAAAGCCATTTTTATAAAGAGTGGGATAGGGCCAGCCTATCCTGGCATCGGGATACATCACCACCCTTAAAATCCAAACAGGCATTCTTCCCCCTTCGGGTGAGTGATGGGGGTTTACCCCAATCTGCAACCCCAGAGGGAAGGAAGATTTGGGGATTTACCCCAATCTGCCCTTCCCATGGAAGTAGAAAGCCCACTGGTCCTCAGGGATCAGTATTTTAGAATACTTATCAGGCTACACCCCACCCATTGCCCTCCTGATGAGGAAGATTGTACAATTACCCACAGTCAAAATGAGTGATTGCCCGGTTTTTCCTGCTATCACTCCCACTCCCACCCCTAGTCTGCAGCAGTCTTTCCGCCCCCAAGGGGTTTTAGATTGAAGGATTTACCTCCAATATGACTTCCCCAAAGGAGTAGAAAGCACACCAGACACAATGGGCCATATTACAGAAAGTGTCCTGCTGCACAATGGGTATCTGTGCCTGCTCCTTGAACCCCTGAGGCATTTTGGCATTGTAGAGGTGGTTGCAGATGCTTGGTTGGGCCTTCTACAATATGGATCATGCAGTGTACATCTTATACAGCATATTAACAGTGGCGCATTTCATCATTTGCATGGGGGTGTTGGACTATGTGAAGGAGGAAAGACTTTACCTTTTAATCTGTGCCTTCTCATAGATGCAGGTGCAGAGGCAAAAACCTGTTGGGAGGCCAACTGACTGTACAGCACCTTAGAGGTTGCTCGCAGTCAGTGCATCTCCTGAAGACACAACTTGGGAGGGGGCACTAAGGTCCCAGGGATTCCTCGCTTTAAAGAGAGGCTGATCTGCCACTAGAGAAAAGTGAAGCTTTGATTTCAACCCACTGCCCTGTTTTCCCACCAATACCCTCTCCTCAGCGCAGACATAAACTGCACTGAGGACAGCTTTTTTATTTAGTAATAAGACGCACTGTCCTGCACAAGGTGCACATAATTAAGGGTGCACCACAGTGCAAACAGGGACAGTGCCTCGATGTGTAATGTGGACCAAAGGAACTTTTTTAAAAATGGGAAGGGAGCAGGTCCATCCTAGTATCGGGCAACAATAACCATTCCTGGACGATTTAAAAAGATTTTCTGCTCCCTCAGGGGCCAAAGCCTGATATACCGCTGCCATGGCCAAGTGAGAGGAAATTTGGATTCCTTTGGCATAATCCTGTCATGTACTGGCAGAGTGGGTAAATCCCCGCTCCCCTTCTGCCTCCAACAGTTGGGAGAACCACCATCAGGTGCCCCGGGAGTAGTACCCAATGCCAAAACGGGCCAACACCCCACACTGTTAGAGTTTTTGCACACCAATCCCAGGTATCTAGTTACTTCCTGCCCCCTGGGGAAGGATGATAGGAGGTGAACCCTCAAATCCTCCCCGTTAGGGGGTGAAAAGATCGTCTGATGGTGGGACTTTTGTCCACCGTCAAGATGGCAAACCCCACACCCCATTCGGTTTCTTTTTTTCCGGATGGTCTAGTGGAGGTTTTGACCACTGCCCCACCTCCCACCCACTGGGATGGGCAGATTTGGGGTACATGCTTCCCAGGGGGCAGAAAGTACAACAAAATACCAAGAAAAAGGTGAGAAAAGAAATGGGGTGAGATCCTGGACCTTGGCATCAGACCCCACTCCCATCCACCCCGTATTCTGCTTCCAGAGGGATGCAGAGTGGAGGGATTACCTGTTCTCTGCTAGCCAGCAGTTGAAGTACATAAAAGGTATGGGTACTGTGATTCTGAGTGCCATGGGGAAGGTCAGTGAGTGTGGGGGCAGAGTCAAAGACACCGCTAAAAAGGAGAAAATATTCTGCAACTATTTTGTTGATCTTTCACCTCCAGGTAACTACATATAAATAGCACACCAATCTTAAACGAAAGTTAAACTAATCATTGGGAAAGGCACTCTTTTAAGTAATGAAAGCTCAATTGGCTAATGCAATCACTGCAGATGTCTGTGTGTATAAACAGACAGTCACAGAACTGAATACTGGTTGGCCTGTGAGGAATAATGTATTGGGTATTTCTAATGCTTTTGAGATCTCCCAGTCTGTGACAGAAAGCTCTGTCAATATATGTCAGTATTCTAAAATTGTATCACAAATAGTACAAGATAGTCTGCCACAAAATGTGTAAAATGATTTAGTGTTTACAATAAAAGATATGCTTTCAAAATATATATTTAGTAATAAGCAATCGGACTGTTACTAGTGCGAACATTTTTCCATTATCCATTAAAATGACCCTTTCCAGAACTGAACTGATCACACCCTTATATTGCCTCCTAAAAATAATGCTTCAAGTGACTCAATTAAATAAATGTTTGCTGGCTCCCAAGCAGCCTTTTCATTAGCTGGCTAAGCAAGCACCCTGGTGGGAAGGCTTGTATTTTCTTATTTAGCTCTGTGTCCCTCCCTTGACTGCTCAGCACAGAGTACCTCACTCGTGCTCGCTTTCAGATGGAAGCACTTGAAGTTTGACATTAACTGCCCTGGGACAGTTGTTCTTTACCAAATTATTATGGGAACTGTTTTTGTAAAATTTTAAAAAATATGATGGACAAACCGTTCCCCATTGATCCTATCCACTTCAATCTCTGCTGCTAGTCCATTTGTCAAAACTACACCTAAATAAATCCCAGTTTCTTCTGACTTGCCATGCACTATGGCTGCAGTATTTGGGTCTGGGTCAGCCAGCACTGAGGGATCTCAATCAACTGTGGCAATTTCTTAAACCTAGAGACCTAAGGGAACCCAGGGTGATGTGACTTTCATAGATCCCAGCATATATTCCTATATCTAGAATATCCATTAAATGTCAAAAATATATCTAGGGGTGGGCGGAACTTGCGGAGTTTCACTCTGAGGAATTCCACAGAGTTCCATGAAAACTCAACGAGATTCTGTCAACGGGCTGAAAATATGCACGTTGTGCTGCAATTAAGCATCAGTAGCGCTAGCAGCACTGAAAAATCAGTGAAAACGGCACTATGCGGTGTGCAAGAACGTGCAGCCATTCGAGTTGATCCTGCTGCCGCTCGAGTAGAAAATCTACTTGAGCTGCAGCAAATCTACTCGAGGAGCAGCCCTCTGACCACAAATGCCCAAGTTTGAAAATCAAGCGAGGGGGCGCCAAATCTCACTCACGCTTACATTTCTGGAGCCTTGTGGGAAAATATTCTGTCATGCGGCGATTGACGGAATTTGGCCAGAACTCCACGTTACAAGAGTATTACAGAGTTGCCATATTCTGCCAATTCTGCGGACAGAACGAAACATTCCAACCACCCCTACTTAAAAGCACACAATTCCAATTATTTTTCCACTGGCATGACATTAATATTTTGCCCCATCGTCGGTCAGCACCAAGGGAGTCCAATCCAAGCAACCCTGGCCAGCTGGGTAAGAAAACGTGGTGTGATCCAGATAAACCACATTCGAGTTCACCCTTGTATCTAGGGCCTCATTACGATGTCTGTCGGAAAGGCTCCGAACGGCGTTCGGTTTCTCCGAATCCATGTCGGAACCCATGTTTCCAACCAACTCGGAAACATTTCCGACCGACCGATTATGATGCAATGTAACCGTTCGGTCTTTCCGACTCAGTTCCGATCGGCATTTTGAGAACCCGAGTCGGTCGGAGCTGAATCATACGGGTCTATGGACCGCGTTTCCGACCGACGTATTACAATGTCGGATTTGGACAGCCTTTCCTACTCAGTTTGTCGGACATGGAGCGGCTGTCGGAAACTGACTTTGGGGGCCCGTAGCAGGCCCCCCTTTAACCAGAGGCCTCCGGTTGGGGCCCGTGGGTGTACCCATGAGAACCCTCTTTCCAACCATGCACAGTGTGGCAGGCACCATGGGGTGCTCGCCACAGGGTGCAAGGTTTTCCGGAACCACCCCATTCTTCAATGGGAGCCTGTGTTGTCGGTCGGAACACAGGCTTCCATTGAAGTCAATGGGAGTCCGACCGAATGGTGTTCGGAAACATCGTATTCGGTCGATCGGACTCTCCGAATCAATTGGAAACGATTCCGACAAGGAGTCGGTCGGAATGCTTTCCGACTGACATCATAATGAGGCCCTTAGTTTTGAAACAAGAATAGGTGGACTTTTTTGGAATCTGGCTGTCTCTGGTCCCAAATACTTCAGCTACCCACATCCCCAGAAAGAGTATATTTCATTTAAAAATCATGATGTCTCTACATTGCATTTTGGGGCCTTTCCTATCATAGGTGGTAGGCCCACCCACACAAGTGGGGTGCTGTTTTTATCAGTGGTAGCGTGGAAATACTAGGTGAAAGGGCTTTAGTCTTTCCTTGCAGATTCCAGAACTTTTCCTCTCAGAAATGTTAGAAAATAATGTCATTTTAGACAAAGTTTGATGTTTGCAGGGCATTCTGGACAAGAAACAGTATTGGAATCTGCGCATATTGCCCCAAATATCGAAAGAAGGGGTTAGCACTTAAGGGATTGAAATACAGACATACACACATTCATACATACATATCTAAGGCCAGTTTTGAAGTTATTGTATTGGCTGTGTTTGAATTAATATCAAAGTATCCATTCTTCATATATCTGGGAAATTGAATCCTTTTATTTGAAGGACAAGGCAGCCATCTGTTCTGAATTTTAATAACCCATTTCAAACCTCCTCTACACCACCAGATGTAAGATAGATTTATGGGGGCAGATGTCAGTTCACAGTGGTACTGTGCACACATGCAGTGAGTGCTTGTACTTGGCTGTCAAGTTCCAAGTTTGGTGGTGTTAATTATAACATAACATCAAGATTGTGAAGTTTCTAATTGGTATGAACAACATGAGTTATCACACAACTTAATGATAATCAGCTTATTGACCTCCGAATGATGAAAGGCTCGGTTTGTCATACCAAGATTTAAACACATGACTGCACGTAATACACGAATGAACCGCTTAACTTGCTGATCCACCTAGTAGGACGTCTGTTGTGGTGATTCAAGTCCAAAATGTTAGGTACAACTTGGCATAGCTTGCAAGCAGCTCCATGTGAGATACCTTTTTAGGTCTCGCCTGGCGTTAGCAGCGCGCATGCGCTGCTCTTGCCATGCGAGGGCTTCTTGGAATCGATACGGTTCCAGAAGCCGTGTCTAAGCTCCGCCTGCAATTTTGATTGGTACGCGTCGTTTTGCATAATGCATTATGCAAAACACAGTGTGATGATTGCACCGGAGGCATTTTAATCCCTCCTGGTTGCCACCCTGTCCGCTTTTGGCCCCGCCCCCCGGGATTGGATCTTTTACTTGCGGCGGGAGACAGTGTCTCTTAATTAGCCGCTAAGCACTTCTTTTTCCTATTACCGCGTTTAACTTCAACAATGGCTGACGCGCCTTTCATTTCTCTGGTTTATATTGCGCGTACTTTGCCCGAGGACAGCGCGATGTAAACAAGCGTCTGCAATGCGCGAGAGCTTGTCTAAAGCAAGGCTGACACTACAACTTTATTTACTATTGCCTCGCAAACCAAAGTCGAGAGGACGGGTGTAAGTAAAAAAAAAATCACGAGACAACCTGCTCTGCAGTTTGTTTTTATATAGCGCGTACTTTGCCCGAGGACATTAGAGCGCTTTAGCAGAGAGACAGATTGCGTTACATGTTGTTTACGTTTTAAAATTCTCCCGAGGTAAATAAAACGAGCCCCATTTAAGTAGGCGCAAGAGACGCATTATTTACTGAGATATTACACTGTTGTAGTAAGTATCACATCAAGTGAATAGCCCAACAACCATTTCCGCTTCTTCTACTGCTCCACCATGGCGCGTCATCGCCTCTGTTCGGCTGGGAGTCTCGACAGGCCAGGACTGGCTGAGCGCATTTCACTGATACAAGGGACGGGCGGCATCAGAGGGCGCAAGGTTCCCAATCACGCGCTGGCAGCCTTGTCTTCACTTTTCATTTTCGTTTCTGATACTTGTCCTACATTTAATACAAGGACTGCGAGAGCCGGAATGAAATAAAAACAAAAAAACAGGGCTAGTTTTGGTATTCATCGGAAAACTTGAGATCTCAGATAATGATAAAGCGTACTTTGCGCACAGTCTGGGTTGCCAGATGAGTCAGTGGAGAGCAATCCCTTGGTTTGGTTTCCTGTTCCAATTCGCCGATTGTTAGCCCAACTATTCAGACTACAACTCCCAGAATGCACCAAATTAGTTGAATACAATATCACAAGCCTGAGAATAACAGTAGATCCATATATATAGCGTTTCACACTACCGAGAACATGCTGTAGCGCTTTCAGTGGACAGGAGTAGGAGCATTTTATGATGTCTGAGTGGAGTGCGCTGTCCCAGTGTGTAAGAAAATTCCGACTTCATAAGCGTCATTACCCTTGGCATGAATATTACGGAAAGGCACATCAACTAATTGAACTGTATTTCAGATTCTGCAATGCGCGAGAGCTTGTCTAAAGCAAGGCTGACACTACAACTTTATTTACTATTGCCTCGCAAACCAAAGTCGAGAGGCCGGGTGTAAGTAAAAAAATAAATAAATCACGAGACAACCGGCTCTGCAGTTTGTTTTTATATAGCGCGTACTTTGCACGAGGACATTAGAGCGCTTTAGCAGAGAGACAGATTGCGTTACATGTTTTTTAAGTTTTCTAATTCTCCAGAGGTAAATAAAACAAGCCCCATTTAAGTAGGCGCAAGAGACGCATTATTAACTGAGATATTACACTGTTGTAGTAAGTATCACATCAAGTGAATAGCCCAACAACCATTTCCGCTTCTTCTACTGCTCCACCATGGCGCGTCATCGCCTCTGTTCGGCCGGGAGTCTCGACAGGCCAGGACTGGCTGAGCGCGTTTCACTGATACGAGGGACGGGCGGCATCAGGGGGCGCAAGGTTCCCAATCACGCGCTGGCAGCCTTGTCTTCACTTTTCATTTTCGTTTCTGATACTTGTCCTACATTTAATACAAGGTCTGCGAGAGCCGGAATGAAATAAAAACAAAAAAACGGGGCTAGTTTTGGTATTCATCGGAAAACTTAAGATCTCAGATAATGATAAAGAGTACTTTGTGCACAGTCTGGGTTGCCAGATGAGTCCGTGGAGAGCAATCCCTTGGTTAGGTTTCCTGTTCCAATTCGCCGATTGTTAGCCCAACTACTCAGACTACAACTCCCAGAATGCACCAAATTAGTTGAATACAATATCACAAGCCTGAGAATAACAGTAAATCCATGTATATAGCGTTTCACACTACCGAGAACACGCTGTAGCGCTTTCGATGGACAGGAGTAGGAGCATTTTATGATGTCTGAGTGGAGTCCGCTGTCCCAGTTGGGTAAGAAAATTCCGACTTCATAAGCGTCATTACCCTTGGCATGAATATTACGGAAAGGCACATCAACTAATTGAACTGTATTTCAGAATCAAGGAAAAGTTAGCCCTCCATAAGTGCCAGCTTCGAAGCACAGATGTGGTGCAGTGTCAGCCAGCTGCACAGAGTCTACAGTATGTACCGCTTTATAGACGGAAACAAATAAATGTTTCTTATTTGTCTTACTCAACAAACGGTATGCTGAGTTTGTGGGTGGGCGTTTAGGGAAATAATCTTGTCACCTTCGATTTATACAGCATTGGTGCATAGGGATGGCAAAACGTGCTTCACTGCAGAATGACAACACACACATATCATACCTTGTTCCCACATCTGTTTTCCTATGTGAGATAACATATGATAAAGGCAATTAATTGCTTCTGCTGTAGGAGAAAGTGCCCTGCGAACAAGGAGCACTGTCTATTTTTAGCTGCATAAAAAACACAGTTGGTGTTCTTTTTGTCAGACTCCTGCAAATTGGGTCTAAGCTAAACCATGAAAACCGATCACATTTGAATGCCTGCGTTTCAGTGGAGTGTGTCTAAGACCAGGAAAGTAAGAGAGCCCCTCTGAACATTACCATTAAAAATGCAATAGGTCTTGCTTTTCATTAAGTTAAAGCCATTTGCTTTGCTATACAATACCATTAGCTAAGCAAATGGCTTTAACTTAATCAAAGGTGAGACCTATTGCATTTTCAATGCTTGTTGTACTCATGTGTTTTTGGCCAGTACCACTTCTCGAGCTGTGAATCCATACATCAATATGGGAAAACGAAGGGGTAAGCTCCTTCATGCCAAGTCCTGTTGGCTAAGCAATGCCACCGCTGGTTGATGTTGCCACACATGGCTTGAATCCACTACACAGCTAGGTCTCTGACATGCACTAGTTAGAAAATCCCGAAAGGTGAACCTAAACTTCTTCCTACTGCTTTGTAGCAACTAATACTTTCCTTCTATATGAACTTTCTTTCTTACTTTGGGTTACATATAACATATAACATGGTCAATTCAGTGCTTAATTTGTGCAGGTATTTGCTGGTACTGGGCACCTGCACCTATTTCTAAACAGCTGCACTTATTAATCAGAGTCTACCACATGGTGACGATGTCTACCTTCTTTTTTCAGCAGAGCACTTTAGTAGCACATTAAACATATTAATACACTTATAAATTCATGGTAGAACTAGCACACCCAGTCCTTTCATACTGATTGAGCTGACCTGGAATAGTCTAAATTGTTACACTTGTAGGAGTGTGGTGTTTAGAATGCTAATGCTGGCACTGGCATTCAGCAGCAGAGGCAGGAGCTGTGCTGGTGCCAACTGCTGTAGACTCTTGTGTAATACCTTGGCACTTGCATTTTTACAACTTAAGCAATGTTTTTCCACAGGTTTCTGTGAA